>JAODVM010043002.1:0-18439 GCA_025400095.1 Phenganax marumi
GGCCCTCGTGATCGTCTAACTAATTCTCGGGAGTCTATATCCCACTGATCCCACGTGACCATTGTCTATCCTATACAAAGATTGAGATGGGAAAATCACCCCATGCAACAAGCAAAGCTATTTTTGATTCTGCTGGAGTCCCCGAATTGAGAAAAAGAGCCCGATGCAAAACACTGAAAGCTTTTGGCAAAGTAATTAAACCAATAATACGACCTCCATTGAGCAAGCGTCACAAAACAAAAAGGTTAGAATGGGCCCACAGATACATGAAGACAGAATTCAAGAATGTTATATTCACAGATGAGTGTCGTGCAAGCCTCGATGGGCCTGATGGATGGTCGTCTGGTTGGATACTTCACGGGCACGTACCTGGAGTTAGGATGCGTCGCCAGCAAGGTGGCGTAGGGGTAATGATTTGGGCAGGGATAAAAGGAGCTGCGCTTATTGGACCTTTTAAAGTAGAGTCAGGCGTAAACATTACTTCAGAATTTATTGTGAGCTGCTTAATAAATACCTCATACCCTGGATGGAAGAGCAGCCACTTTCTCTATGGAAAAGCACGATCTTCCAAAATGATAATGCCCCCGCACATAGATCGCACTACACCTCAAACTGGCTTAAAAGGGCTGGTTTTAAAGATGATAGAGTGATGGTTTGGCCTCCGAATAGCCCGGATTTAAATCCCATTGAGAACTTGTGGGCTATCATCAAGAGAAGGGTTTATTGCAATGGGAGGCAATTTACAAGCTTAAATGACCTTTGGAGAGCTAAAGAAGAAGTCGCAGCAGCAATAGCACCTAGTGAAATACTAACACTGACCACATCAGTTGACCAACGTCATATTAAGATGGTGAAAAGTAATGGACGTCATGTCTCTGCATGATTAAATGATAACTTATTGTATTTACTTCAAAATTATATTTAATACGTTTTGGTGTTTTCTTATACGTTGTTATTGGGTTGATTGCTTTTCTGATGAAGAATTTTGGTGCTGTATATGTTAAATGGCCTTGAATAGAGCAAAATGACCAATTTGCATAATCAAAGCGAACATCAGTATCTTACCCTATTTTAAAAAATTGTGATTAAAAATTATTTCTTCTTGTGTTTCAAATTTTTTCTTCATCAAATTTATGTGTGATCTTAGAATAACCATAACCTGAAATAATTTTGAAGAACGCAAACTATTTACAGGTTTTTTCAAAAAATTTGTGATCTGCATAATCAAGATGAACACACCGTATATAAACCCCAACCCGGACTCATTTCACTCATTCGCCTCTACGGAGGCACAATGGGTTGATGAACCCAAGTTGACACTGGTTGTTTAGCCAGCATGCAGGTGTTCAACATTTAGGGTTCCCACCAACATAACCTTAACCCCCGGCGGGAAAAGTTATGTGGACAAAAATCCATAAAATTATCTTTTGTACACCCCCCGGAAAAATCACCCGATTTTGGGTATTGGCCACCAAAACCTGTAATAGTAAAATATACTAATTTTACAGCCTAGTGACTGCGCCTTCAAAAAAAATTATATACTACATTAGTATAATACTTCTGACGTCATCAGCAGAGTTTGCGCTTGGCAGAAGCACCTCACCAGTCAAAGAAGCTAAGACTGGTTCTGTTGAGACGTCATACACTACCTTGTCAATGATGTTTCAATTGTTGTCGATACCTGAGGTAGATAGCATAATAGAACTCTTGCTTGTTAAGGGCGTACCACTGAGCTATATATACCTGGAGAGTGTGCTCGGCGATCTGAAACGAAGCCAAAAGTATGGCGGATCCTTACGCAAGTTGCCATGACCACGTCCAAAATCCTAGGGTGATTTACCACTGACCAACCGCGATCCTAGGATAAGATATATCCTTGTCCCCTCTGGATTTGCACAAAAATATTTGTTCATCGATTGCTTTTATTCAAAATTTTTTCAAAGAAAAAAATGGTATGTGTATAACAATACAATACAAGATTTATTAATTTCATTCAAAGAGGCTTTTCGGAGTCAGGTTCAAAAAGTTTGAAAACTGCATTATAGATAGCACTTGAACAATATAACACAAACAATTAGCATTGCTTTCAACAATACTTAAAAATATGCAATTACTGACATAGTATTTCTACATGAAGGCCCCTCTTTATAATTCCATATATTCCTGCTATATATGGCTTAATACTATGTTTATTGATTCACAAAAACATTTGGCAGCTTCCCAGGTGCTAAAGTGTATCCTCAGTTGTATACAAAGTGGGTGGAAAATGTGGAAAAACATGCTCCTGTAAAGTTTGTACCAACGAAAGGAAGTCGTCTATGCTCAAAACATTTCACTGAGGATATGTTGCTGCATTTTGACCATAAAACAATATTGAAGCCAAATGCTGTTCCGACTATTTTTCAGAGTTGTGTGGTATGTTTTATTTCATTAAATTTTATGTATTTTGAAGGGTGCTCATATCTTAAGAGAAAAATGTACTGGATCATTCTCCAGGAAATATGCTTTCCCATTCCTCGCAATAAAGGGCTATTGAATTAGCTTTGTATAAACATATGTTCTACCACAAATCTACCTTTGCTGCCAAAACACATTCACTTGTTCACTAGGGTTCTAAAAACTATAAGGATACATAAATTGTTGCTTACTATCATACGCTCAGACTAATTAAGTTGCCATTTATAATATTAATAGCTCAATTTATTTCTTTAGAAGGTGGGTGTCAAAACTGAGGTAGGCCAGCAAATGGAGAATAATGAGATAGCTACAGGTAGTGGTGTTATGGTGAAACAGCTCAAAGGTATGCTTGATGAGGTAGATATTTTGCTAGAAAGTACAAAAATGGTAGTTGACAGTAAATCATCAAGTTCAGTTGTGTTGAGTGCCAAAGAATTTAGCACAGATTGTGCAGGTATTTCAGAGAGGAAGAGGATACATCCTGAAGAAGTGAATATTGAAAGTAATATTGAGGTGGGTACCTCAGCAAAAAGAGCAAATGCAGTGTGTTGTGATTCATTTGACCGAATTGCACATGACCATACATATGCATCAAGTTTGCCTCATAGACTGAAAAGGCAGTTAGATGATCTTGAGCATAAAGCTTCTATTTTGAAAAAGCGTGTAAAGAAATCTCAACAAAAAACAAGGCGGTTAAAGAAAAAAGTAGAATCATTGTCGGCAGTGGTGAGTGAAATGAAAGATAACAATCTTATCAATACTGATTGTGCAACCATTTTGGAATCAACTTTTTCTGGAGTTTCTAGGGAACTAATGAAAAGGTTAGTGCCACAGAAGAAAAAAAAGAACCCTGGGGCATATCCAGCTGAGCTAAGATCAGTTGCTATTACACTGAAGTTCTATTCGAGAAAGGCATATAACTATGTGCAAAAATCGTTTGATCTTGGTCTTCCCCATTCATCTGTGGTGCAATCATGGTATAGCTCCATCGATGGTGAACCAGGTTTCACAAAAGATGCCTTAATGGCAATGAAAGGAAAGTTTTGGCTGCAAAAAGAGATGGAATGGAAGTTGTTTGCGCACTAATGCTCGACGAGATGTCCATATGCAAGTATGTTGAATGGGATGGTAAGCAGTTTCGTGGGTTTGTTGACCTTGGTACTGGTATCAATGATGATTCGCTGCCAGAAGCAACAGAGGCACTTGTCTACATGGCCATGTCTCTTACTTCAAATTGGAAAGTACCATGTGGCTACTTTTTAGTGAATAGCCTCAGTGGAAAGCAAAAGGCAAACCTGACCAGAACATGCATTGCCAAATTACATGATGTAGGTGTGAAAGTGGTATCGTTTACATGTGATGGTCCCACAACTCACGTAGCGATGCTAACAGAGCTTGGGGTAAAGATATCAGATGATGGCCTGCAAGTGTACTTCTCACATCCAAGTGATCATGCAATGAAGATCTGAGTCTTTTTGGATGCTTGCCATTTTGATAAAGTTGGTGAGAAATACAATGTATGACTATGTAATCTTGAAGAACAGGGCTGGGGAATTGATAAAGTGGCAATATATAAAGCGATTTTTGTGTCAAAAAGAAAATGTTGACAGCATCAGCATTCTGAATACAAAAACATAACATTATGTCATTTATATAAAGTATGCTTTCAGCTTGCGAACGGCTCGCATACATCATGGTCATCTTGTTGTCTGCATGACATTATTTCTGCAGCAATTATGATAACGTATGAAAAATAAATAATCTTTTCACACAAAAATTAAGCTATAATTATGCGGAATGCGAGGCTACTAATTTAGCCAAGATGGCGGAATCTGAACCCAGTGACTTACTGAATGCCGTTACAAATTTTTTGCGGGAAACATGTTGAATCTTGAGTTGTTCAAGTTTACGAATTGATGAAGACGAGCAAGAATTGGGACCTCTGAATTAATGTTAAACATGAGTTCTAGCACAATTTATGTTGACCCGATGGTGTTCCATGCTCTTGCTCAAGCAAAACATATACTTTCCATCACCAGTTTCGAAGGACCTGCATCTACTCATATTCAAGCGGAAAGGATGTTTTCTGGAGATCGGGGAAGACCCAGTTTTTTGATTAATAAAGAACATTTGGAATTTTTTCTTGCCCACGGTTTCCATTGTCCAGAAATTGGCCAAATTATTGGGGTCAGTGAATCAACAGTGCAAAGGAGGTTAAACCAATTTGGATTGTCCGTGAAAAATTTCTCTCAAATTACTGACCGTGAGCTCGATGCTGCAATTGAAGAAATTAAAATGAATTTTCCTGACAGTGGTTACCGAATGGTACTTGGACAACTTCGGGCTAAAGATATTCAAGTTCAGGAGCACCGAGTTTGCGAGTCCCTTAGACGAGTTGATATGGAGGGTGTAATTCTACGGACGTGTGCATTAAGAGTAATCAGAAGAAGGAGGTATAAAGTCAGTGGTCCGAATGCCTTATGGCATGCTGACACCAATCATAAGCTCATACGGTAATATAATATAGAAAAAGCCCATAGTTTGTTTTCTTTTATATCTCTTGAGGTAACTAACTATTGTGTACTTATGCATGTTTTAATCATTTACTTCAGTGCACTGAAATTGATACTTGCTCAACATTCCTATGCCCTACTAGATGGCGGTTTGTGATCCACGGTGCCATTGACGGTTATTCAAGGATGGTGCTCTACCTAAGATGCCATGATAACAACTCCGCAGACACAGCCCTATTTGAATTTACCCAAGCTACAAGAGAATATGGAGTGCCAAGTCGTGTTAGATCGGATAAAGTGGCAAACAATTATTTAAAATTTGTATGGTAGGGCATGCTCGTGAATAATGGCACTGTAGTTTAGTTGTTCATTTACGTTTACTTATTTTATATAAAGCTTGCATAATGTTGGCCCTAAATAGGTGGTGAAAACCGGGGAATTGCTTGGTTCATGATTAATCATCCAGAGAGAGGAACAGATAGAGGCAGTATGATAACCAACCGGACGTAGCGTCCATAACCAAAGACAAGAAAGGCTATGGCATGATGTGAATCATGAAAACCATGTTTTTTAGTTCCCTTTTCCTTTACATGGAAGAACAAGGTATTCTTGATCCAACCTGTGAAGCACATCTTTTCTGCCTACATTATGTATTTGCCCCCAGAATTAACCAAAATCTAATTATGTTTAAAAATGGCTGGAATAACCATGGTCTTACTACCGAAGTAAATAGAACCCCGTCACAATTATGGATCAGGGGGGTGTTAAATCAGCAATTAGCAAATTGTCAGTGGAACCATCTACTCAGGTATACTATCTATTGTAGTTTTATTATTTAAAGAAACTATATTTTTCAAAAAGGCATGCATGTTTCTTTCTTTAGGAAGAATTTGAGTTGTACGGAATTGACTGGGATGGACCATTGCCATCAGAAATATGGGGAAGTTCTATGCTTGATGGGCAAATCATTTTTCCCAACATTGATATGCATATTTCACAGCAACAACTGTTTCAGCTGAGACAAACAATTGATCCCTCGGGTTATTCAGAGAATCATAGCATAGACATTCATCAGAATTGTTTGGAATTTGTCCAGATAGCCATGAGTGTACACAGTTAAATTTTTTAATACAATAAGAACAAAACATCTGTGTTGTTTAATATTAATTACAGAACAACTGTTCAAATCAAAGAACAAATAAATATAAACTTTCATGATCAGTGTTTTTTTTTAACGAAAACAATAATAGTTCAGTGCAAGCAGGTACCATTACTGCCCAATAGGCCTAAATAAGGCATTCTAAAAAACAAGGTTCAAACTCTAAAGTAACACTCTAAGCTTTAAACAGAAGTAAATGCTTTTCTCCCACTTGAAAATGTAGCTTCCAAAGCAGCTTTGAATGCTGCAAACTTCATTGTCCCCATATCTTTTGGCAAGTTGAGGCGTAAAAGACATGTTGAACCAAAAATACCATCAGTTGTATCCTCACCAACAACTACTTCTATGCGATGATATGAATCAGTTGGAAGTGAATTAGATCCAGTACAAAATTTAACATACTTCTTTAATTCTGCAAGTGCAATTAAATGACTCAAATAAAAATTGTAATGAGAAAAATTGAACACACTTGTTTACTAAATTATTTGAGCACTATTTTAAAACTAACCTTTGATTGAACATTCCAACAGAAACCTTTCAAACATGTCTTTTAGGTCTTTCTCAATGTCATATTTTGGTGTGAACAGCTGTGTTGCTTCCTTCACTTTAGAGTTTGAAATAGCATTTTCATCTGTTTGCACGAACAGCTTTTGACACTGCTCAGGGTACTGCTTGATAATGTCAATGATTCCCAAGCCAGCTGCCTCCATTCCCCTAACAAATTGATCTAGCATTGGAATCGTCTTGACAAGCACATGGTGGAGAAGAATGTCTTGCACAAAAGCAAGCCTGTTATTTTCCTGTTCAAAAATAGCTGTTATAATTACTATTATTTTAAAATTAAAGTTATTAAAGTAATGTTGATTGTACATACCCTACACGAGGCTAAAACTATTTTGGACATACAGTGATAGCAGATGTTATCCCACATTCTGACAGTAACTGCACAAATTCTGGAACTGCATTCAGGCTTTGAAGTTCATTATCATCAGAGTCAGCAATCTGAACATAAAAAATAAAATTTAATGCATCATTTGATTGAGTAAGTAAAAATGTTTGGTAGATAAAAATTTTTGAGCAGAAATATATACAATTTAGACCAAACCGAGAACATCTGTGAAAAATAATGGTAACTCTAATTGACTAAGTAAAAGATGGATTTTCGCCCTTTTGTGGGTAGCCGCTGCGCATGCGCGGCTAACCACAATGCTACAACACTAAAATGTCTGCTTTCATGTAATGTCATGTCATGTAATGTCATGCCACTGATATATATATATAACGACTGGATTGCGAACCTAAGCACTGACTGAAGCCGGAAGTAAATGTGTTTTTCTTGCGGCGGCAACATTGTACCCACTTTACTAAATATATTTTTGTATTACGAAAAGATCAATTTTGCGTTATTTTGGGTTATATGGATTACTATTCGGGCCAATTGTTTTTGACAAAAACAAGATGATACGAGAAGGCCTTTACTGTCATTCTAATTGAAGTGTTCGTGAAATATAGCCACAATACATTTCCTCATCTCGATCAATTGATTTGTGCAAGTTTCTCAAAAAATTGATCAACTTCCTGTTTATGGGCATGCTTCCTCCCAATTGGTCAATCAACCATTGAAACGCAAAGCGATTCGTCGATTCATACAAACAGGAAGTTGATCAATTTTTTGAGAAACTTGCGCAAATCACTTGATCGGGTGAAGAAATGTATTGTGGCTATGTTTCATGAACACTTCAATTAGAATGACAGTAAATTCCTGGAAACGTTTTCTTTGCATGGCCGTTTACAGGAATTGTTTTATTTGTAGGAAGCGGAGAAACCAGATCCTGAATATTGGGAGAAACTTCTACGCCATCATTATGAACAACAACAGGAAGATCTGCAGTCGAAGCTTGGAAAAGGAAAACGAATTCGAAAACAGGTTTGCAAAGCTTTACGCTTCCATTAAAGTTTTTAGAACGGTGTACGTCCAGGCTGACCCGAAGAGTCTTGCTTTGCAAGAGAACGCAGTGTCTTTTAAAAGTTTCTTGATGTTATATTTCAAAGGTGAATTATCTTGATTCGCACGTGGATGACTCGCGGGACAAAGCGTGGTCTTCAGCGTTTGGTGATGATGAAGATTTGGACGATGAAGATGAATATAGTAAAAAGAATGAAGTCCAAGGTATTGAAAGATGTTTAGTATGAAAATAATGCCCAGGAACTGCTCACGATACGTATTTAATGGTTTGCTCAGGTTATCATATATTTTATGTAAGTTGAAAAATACCTTTCGCTTTGTTTTCTACTCATTGAAACCGTTTCACGAAATTTCATCACTTCTTGTGTTGGTTATCAAAGTAGAATGCATTATTTTGTGTATAGGGCGCTCTCGAAGATTGAAGCCAGACATCGATTATGTTCCCCCATTACTGGCGAAAGTTAATGGCAATCTTGAGGTGTGTCTGCGTTATGTTTATATACTCAACATCTTCACTGCATGTGAAATTTCAATTCTTTTATTTTATTTCTAAGGTCTATGGCTTTAACATTCGTCAACGACGAGCATTTTTAAACGCTATCATGCGATATGGTTTACCTCCTAAACAATCGTTCAGAACTCAATGGTGAGAGACAAACTACTAGAAATCAATCGATCCAGTACTTTGCATGTTTATGCACGAATCATTATTGAGTATTTAGAAGTCCCTGGTCTTTGCAAGGGCTGTAGTTTCTTTTCCAATTTAGGTTTGTTCGCGATCTTCGTGGCAAAACAGACAAAGAAGTCCAGTAAGTTGTTGAGTTGAATGAAATTTCTCGCCTAATAATTTAAATATAAGTGACAGCGGAGGAACAGGTTTTGTTAAAGCTCAATATCCTCTCCTAACAGCAAATTATTTTGCAAGAATTGTCTAAAATATTTCAGGACATACGTTTCAATGTTCATGCGTCATTTGTGCGAACCCACACCCGACTCTGTGCCGGCGTATGCCGATGGTGTTCCGAAGGAAGGTGTTCAACGTCACGTGGTATTAAACAGGATTGGCATAATGAGTTTAATTAGAAAGAAAGTAAGTGAACTTGTATTTTTCCAACATTTGCTTGGCTCCTCGTAGTTTCCTAACCTTTGCCATCTATCTAGGTTGACGAATTTTCGCCTTATAATTTACTCCCTACACCTGCGCAGCCGACACATCTTTCAACAAAGGCATGTTTTTATATGGTATACGTATCTCGTTTTTTTCGAAGATAAGTTCAATGATATTTAGTTAGTGTGAAAACTGTTGGTGACGCTCATTTTTCTTGCCGTTTCAGGATACAAAACAGAACCGAACTATAGAGATCAAGGATTCCGAAGCTCAAGCAGACAGTAAGAAATTTGTGAGCATTCAGTTTGAATTAAGAAGAATTTCGCCTCATCGCTGATGATTTTCTTTCAGAGGAAGTAGATTTGGAGGAAAAACCAAACGACGCCAAAAAAGACGATACTCAGAAATTTGAAGCGAATGCCGATTTAGACGAAGTTAGTAAAACGAAAGAAAGTGACGTTCATCAAGCTACTACGAAGAATGACAGCATGACCTCGAAGTCAGATCTGGAATGCGCAGAAAATTTGGAAAATGACGCTGCCAGAATAGTCGCCGAGAAAAATGACGCAGATGGACAAGTCGCCGACAAAAATGACTCGGATAAAAAAGTCAACGACGAGAAGAATGCTGATGAGCAAAATTGTGGCGACAAAAAGATCGGTGACAAAAATGAGGAGTTGGTGGGAAAAAAGGACGCTCCGCCGAAAGAGACGAACATTGATCCGAGATTTGCTGCGCTTAGTGCACAAGATCTTGCGAGGTTAAGATCCAAGGAATTCGTTTTCAACATCGCTGATGGTGGATTTACGGAATTGCATACGATTTGGGAAGTAGAAGAAAGACAGAAGAGAGATGATATTTGGTGGAGGAAACATGATTACTGGTTGCTGGCTGGTTTAGTTGTGTATCCTTTGATTTTGAACTATTTTGTGTTTCCTAAGAATGAATATATAATTAATTTATTTTGATTTTTTTTATTTCAATTTATTTTAATTTATTTTAATTTATATTTATTGTAATTAATTTATTTTAATTAATTTTAATTTACTTTAATTAATTTAACTAAGAATTAATTTATATTATTTAATGTTTCCTAAGAATGAATATATAATTAATTTATTTTAATTTATTTTACTTTAATTTATTTTCATTATATTTATTTTATTAATTTATTTTAATTAATTTTAATTTACTTTAATTAATTTTAACTAAGAATTAATTTATATTATTTATTCTTTCCTAAGAGTAAATATATAATTAATTTATTTTAATTTATTTTATTTTAATTTATTTTAATTTATATTTATTTTAATTAATTTATTTTTAATTAATTTTAATTTACTTTAATTAGTTTAACTAATAATTAATTTATATTAGTTAGTGTTGCCTAAGAATGAATGTATTCTTCACTGTCCACAATTCTTTAACGTTTGCTTTAGTCATGGTTATGGTCGATGGCAAGATATTGCCAATGATCAGAAATTCACTGTGATTAACGAACCTTTTCGTCGAGGTAGGCAGGCTTCGTTTTATTTTACCTTTTTGAAAATATAAATCGTCTAACATGTTTTTGTTCCTCCAAGTTTCGCTGGAGTATAAGAACAAGTTTATATCGCGAAGATTTAAAGTACGTTTTCGTCTTTCAATTTGTTTTTACCGACAAAAGAGACGGTTCTAAGATGTTTATTGTATATATTTCAGCTTTTGGAGCAAGCGTTGGTTGTTGAGGAACAACTCGACAGAGCGAGGCTTCTCAATTTGCATCAAGATTCGAAGCTGCCTGTCATGGCCCTCAACTCTAAGTATGTTTGTTTTGCTTAATTTCTTTCATGAAATCGAACAGAAGTGATTGAATTTTTCGTTATTTCAGATTTGCTGAAGTGCAGTGTTTAGCAGAGAGTCACCAGCATCTTTCAAAGGAGTCGTTGAACGGAAATAAACCGGCAAATGCCGTTTTACATAAAGGTACACGTTGTAATTGCTGATATCGTTCGATTAAATTCTGCGAGTGTCTCTCTCAATGGCACTGAGCTTTTTTGTTTAGCTCAAACCACTGAATTAAAAAAAACAAACTGTGTTTTAGTTCTCAACCAGTTGGAGGAGCTGCTTTCAGATATGAAGAATGAAGTCACCAGACTTCCCCCGACCTTGATAAATCTCCCGTCAGTCTCTGCGCGCCTGCACATGACCGAGCGAAGCATTCTGGGTAGACTGGCGCAGAAGAAACCTGAACCTCCGAGCACCGAGACTCCAGTATCCCGGGATTCTTTACCCGGTGAAAAACCTACTACCGAAATTTCAACCTCGGAGTCTTCACCGGGAAGTTCAACTCCTACCGGGGATAAAAACAAGGAGCCCGTCAAGACCACTGCAGAAACATCTACTGATGACACTAAGACGTCAGATAACGTTATACTTATCGAGTAAAAATTGTGAAAATATCGTCATGAAGTGGAATTCTCGGGATTTATTACAGACTGTAGAAAAAGGGGATTTGTAAAATATTATACGAGCACTCTTTATTACCAGCACTCTTTATTACCGAGATGGATTAGAAAATGTGGAAGTGCCTGAGAAGGTGGAAAAAACTTCCTTGTCCTTCTTCTTGTTCTTTCTCTTCTTGTTCTTTTTCTTCTTCCTCTTCTTGCCCTTCTTCTTGTTCTACTTCTTCTTCCTCTTCTTGTCCTTCTTCTTGTTCTTTCTCTTCTTGTTCTTTTTCTTCTTCCTCTTCTTGTCCTTCTTCTTGTTCTTTTTCTTCTTCCTCTTCTTGTCCTTCTTCTTGTTCTTTTTCTTCTTCCTCTTTTTGTCCTTCTTGTTCTACTTCTTCTTCCTCTTCTTGTCCTTCTTGTTGTTCTTTTGCTTCTTCCTTTTTTTGTCCTTCTTTTTGTTCTTTTTCTTCTTCCTCTTTTTGTCCTTCTTCTTGTTCGACTTTTTCTTCCTCTTCTCTCCTTCTTATTGTTCTTTTTCTTCTCCTCTTATTCCTTCTCCTCTACCAGGTGTGAAATTTGCGCAAATACTAGGCTACCGAAGCCTAACATAACAACTCTGACTTGAAAGACTGGGTTCCAATGAGTATCCACTGTTCAAGAAAATCGCTGGCTTATCATCTCGTTTCCAGGACCATCGTTGTGTTCGCGGGTAATGGCGGAAATTACTGCAGCAAGTTTTTTAAAGATTTTTAAAGATTTGTTTATCTCATGTCTTGCTTGAAAATAATCCATGGTATAGTTGGAGGTGCAGCAACTGGTCTTGTTCTTGTGAATAGTCTGCCAAATCTACTTCCAAGCTTATTTTGTAAGAAGCGAGATGGATTAGAAAATGTTGAAGTGCCTGAGAAGGTCGAAGAAACTTTGGACGAAGTGTCGAGAAGAATGCAGTTGCACCGTGCTGATAAGGTAAGACTTTTTATAAAAAATGGTTTTGGTAGTTATTCTGCTGGTTCAACATGGCTCCCAGGTGGTGCTATCATTGGACTATCACGACTTGTTCTTTACACTAACCTTGAAGAAATTCGAAATTCCGGCATTACGTTTAATGGAAAGAAATTGAGTTTTCAACGCTCATTTGGCAAAAAGCTTAGCAAGGCTTTACTGCTTAATGAAAACGAGTTAAAATTTCTCATTGCTCACGAAGTCAGTCATTTACATGAGCAAGACCCTGCAATATACAGTGCATCAATAGCTTCTTGGCTATTTGTCACATACAAAGCTGTGCCCATGGTATTAGCTAAGCTGCCTCAAAATCACTTGCTTAAATTTGCTGTACAGTTCTCTCTTTGGTTCACAAGTTTCTGGTTAATGTCAAAGCAATTAGTAGCGCTACGTCATAATCAAGAATACAAGGCTGATGAAAAGGCTGCCATGCTGGGCATTGAGTACGCAGAGGGTGGCTTGAGTTACTTTGTGAAATATATGGAAGTCAACAAAGTATTGAGGGAGTTGAATGGAGGGAACGGGAATATGTTTTATTCCATCGAAGGAAACGATTTAAATGATTTGATGCACCCCAAGCTATCTGACAGGTTGCTTAAGTTAAGACAACTCTATGCTAATAAGTATTTGCAAAACAAAGTGCAGTAAAATGTAGCTGGAAATACGGTTAGAACATAAAACATATCCAAGTAGATAAACGTCTGTATGTAAAACCCAATGAAACTGTTTATTATATTCATATACGTGTCACATTTTAACGCTATTTACAACAATATGTCACAAAGTGTATTTCCTTTTATAGAACTTTTTAACAAACTGTGCACTGTTGATCAATAAAACTTTACTTTGTTAACATAGTAGCATCACTGGTACTTTCTTGAGCTGCCAGGTGTGGTAGGATGATTGTGGATTGTAGTGGGTAAATTAGGAGCTTGGGAATTATTCCCAAGTACTATGTATTGTCCTGACGATGTCACAGCGGCACTCAGTGAATACAACGATGGTGCTACTCTTTGATTATCGGAAACCTGAGTTGTATGTGGACTGATGAGGTTCTCGTAAAGTGCCAACTGTTTTTGCTTGCTCAGAAAGTGTTGTGGACTGGGTGTTACTGTGACAGGGAAATCTATAACATTTCAAGTAAATATTTTTCACAACTTCTATCACAAAACACAGTAAGGAAATACTGAGAAAAGAAAACAACAGAGTAGCTTGTTGTCTTGTATAATAAAGTATTTATACTAAACCTGTGTTCTCTTGCTTTATTTGAGATCCCCTCATCAGATATGCACTTCCTTCTGATGATGACTTGCATTCCTGGCCAGCTTGATAAATAGGCATCATTCCACTTTGCGCAATGTGACTTTGGTTACCATGGTAACCTACAGGTCCACTAGAAATTTGTCGTTGAGTTTTCCTCCATTTTGCTCTTCTGTTCTGGAACCAAACCTGCACAGATTACATAGATTGGGTTACTCATCAGTTCAAATCAAATCTAAAACAAACATCTTGGTATACCTGTATTCGATCGTCAGGAATTTTTAGACGACCCGATAAGTCTTTTCTAGTTTGGAAATCTGGGTAATGAGTATTCGAGAATGTTGATTCGAGATCAGATAGTTGCGCAGGAGTAAAAGAGGTTCGTCCTCGTCTTGATTTCATTGTCATCTTGGCTTTTGATGGTGCATTCTCGTACTCTGAAGATGAGGGATATTGTTGAGTAGTCACCAGTGCTTCATTGTTGCCCATCAAATTTTGACTATGCGCTATCAGATTGTCTGAAAAAAAATAGTTCATCATTCATTAGATCTATCACTCAGTGAAATGGTATTGCAATGATATAGGATATGATCATAGTAAATAGGAAGGATCTTGCCCTGACAAGAACGATCTTCTGACATTACACGTGAAGTATTCATGTGATTTTTATATCTGAAATAGGCGAGAGAGTTCATTCGTCTGTGTTGTTTGAAAAAGGAAGGGTGTGAATAAATGCCCTTAAACCATTGTATTTCCTTTCTATTGTAACCTCATCTCTCAAGAAAGCCACGATTTAAGTCGGCGAAAATCTCACTCTTGAAGTACCCTAAGATATTAACATCAGAAGCACGTGTTTGGGAGAAGCTAGCTTTTCTTTTTAATACTCTATTTTTGCTTGAAACACTTGACCTCCTTGCACTAATTTTAAATCTAAACATACTCAAGACTCGAGACTATTTTAAGAGCGCTCTCATTCACCACACAAACCAGCGGCGACGACGCGATATTTACATATTTAGTATAACTTGCGTCTCAAATGCTTCTACTATTCATGTTACACAAACATATCAATTAATTAAGCTTTAATTGAGGCGCGATAACCCACATAACAATCCACTTAAATCATACGAAATCCTCGCTTGGTAATGCGAAAATTGTTGTGTCTAACCTGCGAGTCATGTGGTGTATATCATGATAATTACTGCATACTTTACCTATAGCGCTTCGCTCTTCGTTAAGTGGATCAGATTTACGTATTGACATCTCGGTGATTAAGAGTTCTTAAATAATAAAATTCAATTATTTGTTTAATACGCCACTCCAAATTGTAAAATTAGGACGCCGAATATTCAATCACTTCATGCGTTTGACCTGTGTCCAACGCATTTGATCAACCAGCCAATCAGATTGCAAGGAAATGTCACGCATTGTTCCCCGTATTCGCCATAGTGAAATGGACCAATCAGGATCAAGGAAAAGTCACAGCAGGCGCAATATACGCAAATTTTATAATGAGTATCTTGACATTTAATTTTGCACTTTTCTTGTACGACTGCACTAACTACAACATGAATATAATACAGCTGAGAGTGGGTTTTAAAATGATGAAATGATTGTTGGCATCTGTGTTTATAATCATGAATGAATGTCCATATGTCGTCTTCGTGCTTCAATAAGGTGGAGGTTCTTGTTGCGGAGGTAGTGGTTCGTTTCGAGGCTCAGTTCCAGGTCCTAAGCGGTAGTGGAGATTGATTAAGTATTACTTGGCTACAATCTCTTTCAGAAATTCATTGATGAGCTCTGGCGAGGGGTAAATTACTCTGAAAACAGTGTACGAAGATTTTTTGGATTAAAAAATCCCTGTAATTTTTGTTGGGATTTTTGGACAAATTTTCAGGGATTTTGGGATTTTTTTAGAGATTTTCTTTGAAATATTTTTCCGGCATTTTCTTTTCCAGCGAATTTTTTCCGCATATTTTTGCGATATGTGGGCCTCCAATTTTAAGAAATCAAGTAGTTCTATATGAAATCTATGTTTTCTCTATGAAATCTAAGTGATTTTTTGGGATTTTTACAGAGTTTTTGAAATTCTTTAAGATTTTTAGGACTTTTGGGGGACTTTAATCTTGAAAGATTTTGAGGGATTTTCAGCGAAGTGTACGAAGATTTTCAGAGTTATTTACCCCTCGAGCTGTGGCAAGGATGGCAAACAGCAAATAAGCAAACAGCGTTTGCGTGAAACAAAACTGTTCACCTCTTGAGGCGCGGTATTGTGCAACCTTCTGTTTTAACCCTCCATCACCTCGATCGAGATAATTGAAGAGAATGACAAGAATTGAGAGTGGCTGTGGAAATAAAATGATTTTAAAAAACTGCATTGAGATGACATTAAAAAAATCATTTCTACTTACTTTGAGAAGAAGGTTTAAAATTGACATCCTGGTCGTGAAATTAAGGACCCCATACATTCTCTTTATCATATTAATATTGAATCATTATTACATTTTATAATTTGTAATTGTTCATGCATGAAAAAGGATACCCAAAGCTAAAGCGAAAGTGATCTTTTTCTTTGCAAATATACACTAAAACAACATAAAGACGTCAGTGAAAGGCTGAGCTTAGTCTTGTAATTTTATAGCGCTTACATAGCCTCGTTCAATATGTATAAATGGACAGGTTTAAACCAAAATCAGGTTGAAATTTACTACTACTATATCACTAGCAGTAGGTCACGCCCTATTCTGCAAGGTCAGGATTAGTTTGCAGATTCTAGAGTGATGAGACAACCTCAGAGTTATAAATATTTCAGCTTTTTCCGGATGGAAATGCATGTTATTCTCAACAACACTCTACCAAAACATAACATATTATTGCTGTGTCATACTCTACATGTTTTATTATCACCATCATACGTCACTGCAATGATTATGATGTCTTGCAACAATGAAAACGCCATGCCAAAAAGAAACTATAGAACGAAACACGTTATAATAGAATCGTTTCAACAAGATCAACCTGTGCAAATGGCGTAAAAAGATTCCCAAATCTCACCAGCTCTGAAATAGCATGATCAGTTGGTGACACTACGGCACCTACGCCCACTGCTAATACGAGAAAATTACAAAATTCATATGATGAAGGGAGCCAGGTACATTGGTTTGCCCTAGAAAAACACCATGACAATATCATTCCACGTGAAACAACTTTCCTAGGTTATCTTGCCGTCTCGCCTTGGATTGTAAATATTGACATACCAAACCGTGAGCATGAAATGAATCACAATGATTGCCTAAAACACAACAGGAGGTGTTATGCTGATAAATGAAATATTGAGGTAATCCGTAATCCTTAAAGCTTTTTAGAGCAAAAAACAATTAATGAAGAATGAAAGAGCTGAAGTGTTTGGAAACGACAGACAAGACGAATTATAAACTGATAATATTTTGTGAAAGTCGCGAAATGACAACGATAATTAGTTGAGGCAATTGAAACAGTTCAGTTAGAGTACATTTGTCATTATCGCTCAATACGTACCTGGAGAAACACTATGGAAAGCCTTGGTCGCGCCATTTGACGGTCTATTTCTTTGCAGCGAGTTGAATGTTTGTGCCGAAATTTGCTTACAAAGTATAATATTGCGAATTCTTCTTAAGTTACCGTCTGTTGTGTATTGAATTGCTAGTTTCCGGTTTGATTGAAGTTTTGAATATCCATGAAAATTTTCAGTGAAAAAACTCTTTGTTGTTCAACGGAGGAATGCATCCTTTTTAATATTTGCTTTCAGAGCGAAACAATGCTAGGATTTGTAATTTTTATTACTGTAAAGGGGAAATAGGAATCCAATAAAATTACAACTAAGAGCGAGGTTCCAAGGCCAAACATGAAGTTTTTTGCTAATTATCCGGTGGATGAATTGACCGAATTCAAGAGAGTTCCATTTGCTTGGAAGTAGAAGATAGAACCGAGTAAGTGCTATTCTCTAATGAAGCCCTGGGAGCGAGCTTGCGACCATTCCGACTGCGACCAGCACTCATTGCGCTGAACCAGAAAGCTTGTGCGCGACACGGTGAAAATCCAAAGCTTATGCTATGCGCGACATGGGTGAAAATCCAAGATCATGCTATGCGCGACATGGTGGAAATCCAAAGCTTATCAACGTGGTGCACACTTGCAAAGGCGAGTGGGAAATACAGCGAAAAGCCCGTTTTTGAGTAAAAAAAGACAACTAAAATACAATTTGTAAGCGAAGGATTTAACTTCAGAAACTCAAAATTGGCTTTTTACATAATTCAAAGTGTTCTACATCAACCACCAACGAAAACTGCGAAAGTATCACTAGTATAAAAAAGATATTTCGCCTCAAAGTTTTCGCCGAAACTGTTTTTCATTTTCAGCAGTCAAAATATGCTTTAAAACGCTGCTAGATGTCCTCAAAAGTTTTGGTACATGAAATTTTCATCTATCTACAAGATATTTAGCTTTTAACCGGCTCTAAAGCACGAAGTTAAAGGGTCAAAAAGAGCGTTCAAAAATAGGTCATAT
>JAODVM010043113.1:0-18436 GCA_025400095.1 Phenganax marumi
GCCAGCTATGAAGGGATTATTATGTATAAAATCGATTTATTTAATCTAAAAAAACAAGCAATTTTGGGCCGCCTATGGTTGCAAGTATATAACTTGGAAAAAATTAAGAAACACTACTCCAGTCAAATTCAATATGAGGTGGTCTTACTTTCTAATATGAACTTGTAATACACCAGTCTTTGCGACGGTTTCAAAATGAATGCATTGAAGCTGAGGTAACAGACAGCTTGGAGCTGCAATAGGAAAATACTTGAACTGTCAGTTGAATACGAAATGATACGAATCTCGTAGCGAAAGCAAACTCGTTCGCAGGTTGGTGTTACGAGATTGAGATAAAACTCATACAAAAACAGTCGTCTGAAATCGCCAACCCTCGTAACAAGTTGAAACAAGGACGACTAGTCAAACCGAATGAAAACGAAAGCCAACTCGCGCTTGCTCATCTTGCTATGATGGAAGGAGCCATTCCTAAAGTTTCCGTCCTTGAAAAAGATAAGTACCTCAAACTCTTTATAAATTTTCTCAAACTCAACGGAGTTCTTTGTAGCTGTATATAAACTCAACAAAACTTTGTCATGTTCCTTGATAACTCCCAGAAGTTTCTGAAAATATGTTTAAATTTTAGTATACGTACATATACAGCACAAGTAGTTTTAAAATAATATTTTCTTAAATTATTATTGGTGGAAATAATGAAAAGGCACCAACTAATATTCCCCGTTGTATAATTTGGTACATTTTTAACTTCATCTAGAACTGCACCGTTTTCAAGAACTGACCTTCATTTGAATCAAATTTCTCCACATTACATCCCCAATCTTATGATGTTCTTGGCTCTCCTCAGTTTCCCTGAAAAATTTTCATGGAAGTGAATATGCATGCAGCAACGGAGTTATCATATAATGAATGAAGCTTTCAACCACTCAAAGAAGTTGATTTTACAATTCATGAAAGCCAATGGGCTTATTAATTATACGACTACGCAGGTCCACGAAAAATCACGTGGTTTCCATTCAACTTAACAGTCTACCTTCTAAAACACTGAGAGACTTACCATTGAGTAAGTCTTTGCTGGAGTTCACCCAAGAACAAGCAATGGAAGTCATACAACGGATCAAAATTACTAAACAACAATTCTTTCAAATCATCAGGCACTGCTTCTTTTTCAAATACTGCGTTACGAAATGCCTGCATCAAAATAAACAATGTGACGTCAAATGTGAAGGATACACGTTGAACTATACTAAACAAGCCCTTCAAAGGTTGTTCTTATGTCTTTGGCAATCTTTTTAGGGGAAGTTCATTCAAACATGGCGAGGACGGATGTTTTCAATCCTTAAATAATTATGAATACCTGCTTGAGTGCATGGGAGTTTGCACTTACACATCATGAAGTGATCTGGTTGGCTTAAATCATGGGAACGGAACGAGGCTACAAGGCCATTGCAATATATGATGTAATTATAAAAAAATGACAAACTTACGATAGTGATGACTTCCAAATCTTTTACGTACCTACACAGAGTATAAAGACATTTTTAGAATTTGAGAATGAGCAACACGGAGTAAAGCAAGGAAGTTGTATCCGTGTCAACTGGTCAGGCAATGTCAATTTTCAAGGGTTTGCATTATTGAAACGTTTACAAATGCATTGTCTTGAAACTACTGCTCAACAAAAGGGCTCATTGCCAAAAAAGCTCTGAAGTTGCTACACATCGTTCTACTCACGTTCTCTCAGTTTGCAAGATTTCTCTAGTCACGTGGTAAGGTGTTCCTTTGGGAAGCTGCAAAACATGAAGAACTTGTAAGAAGGTCAACATGCGTGCCCCGTTGCAGTGAGGTACAATTGCAAAATGAAGTGAATCATGGGAGAATGAGTAACTGACTCTGAAACTGGATACTCAACAACTGTATATAAGGTGAGCCAGTTTGCAAAAAGTAACATGAAGTACCTTCCCCTTCCTATCCAGAGAGTCTTCACTGATATAAACACCAAGTGGCGATGATATAGACGATATTGAAGATCCTTCACTGAACACATCTTGACTCAGATCGTCAGCGTCAGAATCTGATAACGCCGCTGGAGGAGGTGTCACGAATCCTACATGAAGTGTCATAATTACACAGATAATAACACGGTAAACCTTCATTTCTACTGGCAATGAAGATGAAAATTATTTCCAACAGACGGAAACTTTAGCTCATCAATGATCACTGACGATAAAAAAGGAAAATATCGCAGAGGAATTCCGATGTATGAAAACCTAAACTTGATATTAATCGACTGACCAATCATCACGCTTACCAAGTTTCTCATTATGATGTTCATTTGAGTCTCCATTCACTAACACTTCTGGTTCTTTCAACTTAACTTCAGCTTCATCGTTTATTGAATGTTCTTCCTCAACCTTGGTGTCTTGAACAGGACTAATGAAACAAACAATGGCACTGTGTTTATGTAAACGACCATCCAACTATTGAGAAAGGCCCGTTCTCACGGGACGGGTTTCGCGGTCACAGCATTGAATTCTCCATTTGCGGCCGCCTTTACTCTTGAAACTTGTTAGACTTACTGTGTTTCTTTTACCCTGTTCTATCATTGATGTTTTAAGCGCTAAACTCGTTTGTAAATGGTTAAACTCTAAGTCGTAACTGAATGGAACCATCCCATGTGAACGGGGTCAAAGAGGGCAACTTCGTTACACAGGAGCTTTTGTTGTGTTCCGCGTGGGTTAAACAATAGAAGTAGTAAAACACTACAGTCTACTGGTGCCGCACGGTGCCCACGTACACAATGTTCACGAGCAGTGGCAGAGACGAACGATTGTGCCAAGGTATAAGATCGGATAGAATGTCTAGAGCAGGAGGATTTCTTTATTTGGGTAAGAATGCCATATATGTACATATGTGTTTACCTTTCTTGTTTAGCCTCCTCTATATCCTGCAGTTCTTCTCGCGACTGTTCAGCGGATGTGTGTGTTTCAGATAAATACAAATGACCGGACTCTTCATTTGACGCCACAGAAGCAAGACTACTCGCAACAGGATAATCAGACTCAATGATTCTCGTCTCGACATTACCGTAACCAATCATAGGTCTTGGGGATAATCGCACGTTGTTCGTGGAATTTTCAGCAGATGATGGCATACGAAGACTTTGTGATCTAAACAATAAGCAAGAACAAAGGAAAAGCAGCGTATTTATTGAGAATAGCCTCTCCACTGTTCCAATTGCGCCCTCTTAAGACTGGAATCCCCATTTTGAGAAAATCTCAAAAGTAGGCAATTCCATTGTTTAATTCCTCAATAGGCCAGCAGCTATGACTAAACTAGGTTCTTAAATGAGGTTTCATTAACTTTAAACATTACATTAGGCTAAAAAATCAAAAAGTAGGTCACTATTGACTAACCACATAAACAAAAAAACCGCATTTGGAACCCTGGTCTCTCCGAGTGTACTGTAAGCCGCACACCACGAAAAACTTACTGACAATTGTTACCCGAGGAATCGAGCTTGTAGCAACCACTGAACATCAAGATACCTTACAAACTGAGCTAGGCAAGTAGATTTGTCTGATAATATCTTGAAATCTAATTCTAGCTTAGAATGAAACTCTTTAAACCTACAAAAGAGGTAATATACAATGAATACCTGTCAAACGTTGAGTCATTTCGCGAAGATTGTTTTGTGCTTTCCATTACTTGTTTTTGCGTTCGACCACTGGTGAATGAATGCACAATACACGTTTATTGACTGCATAATCCAATTTCACCCACCAAAGTCTCCAAAGGAGTGTAAGTCGTGTAAAAGGCACGATTTTATTGTACCTGTGACGATATCTGGAACCACGGCCGAGAATTTTCGGTTTTGATTTTGTAATAGCCTTTTGCTGGTATTGTCTGCAAAAATGAAATAACAACTGATCCATGAAAATACACCAGCAGTTTAAAAATTTTCATAGTAATTTTTACCTGAAAAACGTGTGAGTTGCAGCAGTAAGTTTCCAGAAAGATTTCGCCTTATCTCGACTTTCCATGAGAAATTCCAAAGTGTCTCTATAGTGCACCTGCAAGCGAAAGAAAAATCATTGTACTCCATGTGCGACTATTTTGTCACTTGCTTGATGTGTTTTCGCTGTTTATATTATGAAAAAGACTTAACGATAAGAGACAAAAACGCTCATACCTCTGGATGCAGTTTAATGAGAAACTTTTTTCTGTGAAAACTCAGCTTTCTAATGTTTGCCCTGAGATAAAAGAAAACTCAGACAGGTGTTCACAGTAAACGTGTACGCCATAGTTTTCTTGCTAGTTGCATGGAATTGGAACTTTCCGGTAGTTTTAAAAATCTCGACAAGTCGTATGCAAAAGATTTCCATCGTGTAGCTTTCAAATAAGATCGCAGATAAGAAATCAGCACAGTTCCCTGCCTCAATCGTACCGCTGACACCTCTTAAAGTGCTATATAGTATCTTCAGTGTTAAACAGTTTTGTAAATGTTGTGGTACAGAACTACAGTTTCATGTATAGTACAATATGGCAATGTAAATCGGGTGTTAAACTTGTAAATATGGGGATGCTGAAAAATTGCGTACCATGAAAATGTATTTATTCTTGTTTTATCTTGAAAGACAAGCACACCCATGTGTGCCACGGAAAGATTGAGGGCTGCATTGTCTTGCGCCTGTAAGAAATGTTGGCAAAAATAGCTTTCAAGTTCTTTCCAATCATTTTCACATCCAGACAGACCTGATTCTGGTTAATACTTCAAGTTGGTTATAAGATAACGCTTTAATGACATTTCTCAGGAACTTCAATCTATTGAAAACTGCAATAATTGAGCAGTGCTAGAAGTACAGGATTTTTCCCGCCACTTCTCCACAACGATTTTCACCATTTCAAAAACAGACAGCATTACACAGAGTAATGTCTAGTCAATAACGCCTAGCTTGAACAATTGAATATTTAGGCTCTGCTCTCTGAATAGAAAACAGTGCTAGCTTACTCTGCATGGGTATAATGTTATTCCATAAGTGTCCAGTCTTCTTGCCACATCAAGAATATTGCGATCAACATCAGACGGATCTTCACCTCTATCAAACAACATTTTAAAATATTGCAAAACAAAATCTTGGTAAAAACACTCCTGCTGTGTAGTTACAATCCAGGGGATCTGAATCACAGAAGAAGACTGGGACTAGATGTCAAACAAAAGTCAATTTTTTGTTTAAAAAGAGCGACTATCTCACAAAGTACATAGTATTTCACTCCCATTTTTTCAACAGACTTGTCTTTCTCAACACTGAAAATATTTACGAATTTTCAACTTATTTCATGAAGGTAAAGCAGTGATTATAACATCCCGCTATTCTGTTGCTTGTAGCAGTGTATTTGCTCACGGTCAGATCACCTGAATATACTAAGTTCGAAAAAAGACTTATTTTGAGTTCATTGCCTGAATACTGTAGAAAACGATACATCACTTTTCTGCCTAGGTTTGCTATTCCACATCTCATGCATAATGAATTATACAGCACGTTATTCACTCATATTTCTTCATTAAACCTCAGATAAGTTTATACTTGCCAAGTGGAAACCTTTGCATTAATTTTAGTAGGATTGCATTCTGGTATACTACTGCATTGAAACAATGTGACCCACAACATCAGTAATCCATATTAATTGATGAAACAAGATCATAAAATCATCTTACTTATGTTGTTTGTGGTATTCTGTTATCTGTGCTTCATGTTCTCTTTGCTTGCACAATAAAAATACACAAAATTAAAAGGGGTCTAGCAGATGTTTTTATAATAAACATCAGCAAACAATGAAGCAAATTTTGTTTTTGTTGTTGCCACACAATGAATTTCAAGCAAAAACATTGTATGAGTACCTGGCCAGGGAAAAACTGACTTTCAGCAAGATAGCCAGGAGTGTGAATTAAAGAATCCCAATCTCCAAGCTCTCCTACCAGAGTAAATAGTTTAGTACAATAAATTGATATAGTACAACTTTATTGTGCCATTGCAGTATACTACGTACATTAAGCATTGTTCTAGTAAAATGTAGATTGCACATTAATGTAGATCGAATACCATGTGCAGTAAGAGCAGCAAAGGTTGCAGTTTTATGGTTAGAAAACAATACTGATACCTGAGCAACTTAAAAAGACAAAAGGGAATTATCCTTCACGGTAAATACAATATTTTTCATGTTAAATTTGTAAATTGAACCCATATTGGGTGGGCCCATAAGTGAAATGTTTTCGGCGCATGCGTAACATAGGAAACGTCAATAGTCACTTCAAAATGTTTCCACAACTTTTTCCAAGACATTGCACTTAAATATTGTTTTATTGTAAATGAAGTTTTCACCTTGTACATAGTATGATGCCAGCAAGCATGCTGTCTTGTCATTACAAACCAATCTGAAGTAACATAAATACACTTTTAGAATGTTTTATGGTGATCAGTCCATATCGTTCAGACTTGATCTAATGAACTAGCCAAACAAGAATATAAAAACTACAACAAAACAATTCAATCAAATTTTGTTTCAATTAAATAAATGTACAGAACAATGCACACACAAAAAAGAAACTTACCGTCCATTAAGTAAGTCTTTTCGAATTTGCAAAGCAAATAGATACCTAAATTAAATCAGTGCATAGGTCCCTGCTGAATGTACTATAATCTGACACAAGGGTCTCTCTATTTCTGGTAAATTTTTCTGGCATTAGACAATGTAATACAATAACATTAAGGTCACTCAGCTATGCCAGGTCTTACAGTTGATGTCAACCCACTGTGTTAGAGCAATGCACCTCCAGTGCATTCGTATTTATTCTGTTGCCTAACACCACAAAATTTTACTCACTGATATAAGTGAAGCCTCTTCTCACTCAAACGTGTCTACCTTGTTTGTTCTTCTTGAAGTTGAACAGGGTCAGCAGCATAATATTTCACACCAAAACGAAATAAAACCTTGGCAGGATCTATACATACATCTAAGCATCAGTTACATAACTATATTACATCCTTCAATAAATAAAGGTATATTATTTTTAAATATATAAAATGTCTTTACCTTTTAATTGTTTACGTAGTGATCTCAGAGGATCTAGCCAACACTAAAATGGTTTAATAATTTTATACAGATTTGAATACAAAGAAACCCCTAATACCCAGGGCCTTTACCCTGCACTTCTCTTGAATGAAGAGAGAGAGACGCAGAACAGAGACGCTGTACCTACACCAATTCACCTACAATGTCTTTACAAGTCACTTAAAACTTGAATTGTTTACAAATCAGTTGAGAACCCACCAAGTGATCATGTTTGTCATAATATTGAATTCCAAAATATTCTCCTTCAGAAAGATTGAGATGTTTGTAAACCAAATCATAAATCTCATGACCTTTCCATTTTCCCTAGAAAATCAATAAATTTCTCAAATGCAATATTTAACTCACTGAGTGAAACTGTAATCATGCAAACATTCTACAGTTTGCTAGATTAGGCCATGCCACATGATAACGATGAGATCTCTACCCTGGCTACAAATATCATCAGCCAGTTTCTCTTGATGATCGGCCGCCTTGACAAAGGACCAGAGCACTATAGTAAGACAGGTTTGGGGAGAAAGACAACAATCTAACACGTCTATTTAACACACAGAATCTCACTCTGGCATCAACAAGCAATATACGTAGTCTAGGGCTAAAAAGAGAGAATGGATAGGTAGGGCACACTGTTGCTCAATACTTGTTTCTCACCCATGTGCTGCACTAGTGCTTAGTAATTATATGCCCACCAATGCCAAAAATGTTTAGTCATCGAAAATTCAAGCGAATAATTTAACAAAGACTTTTTTCCACTCTATTATATTTATTTAGGTAACTCTGTCTTCTTTGACAAAATTAGTAGGAATAGTCAGTTCACAACGAAAAATAGCCTAAACATCAACATTAACATCAACAGCCAATTACTGCTCATCATTCAGATGTTACTAACAGTACAGTACAATTTTCCCAAATTAAAACCATCTTCTAAAGACTTGAAGTTGGCATGTAACTATGCTAGATGTTATAGTGTAAGTAATTTCTATGCAATTTCATACATTGTAGCACCCTTTCAACCCTTCACAAACGCTAATGTTAAAGACCTTAATTTCAATCCATGCAAATTTCCCACAATAATGACAAGCTGGCGACATGGTCCTTCAATATTCAAGCCATGCCTGTATATTATTTACATGTAGCAAGCTTTATCTTTCAATAAAACAAACACTTGTAAAAAACATGGTGTTTAATAAATAGAAAACGATCGATCATAATGCAAAACATTTTGTGCATCTAAACTGTAGTTCTTGACTTGGTAATTGATGTGTAGAATTGGTGATTCAAAAAAATTACAATTAAAAACGGATGTAGATATGCTTCTTAGTCTCAACAACTATGTCAATAAGTGTAGTAGCATATACCAATAAAGTTCAAATATCATTCTCATATATATTTAAGTCAAGATGCAGTACTGCAACAGTTTAAAATATTGTCGCATTATGACTGTTTATTATATTTAAACTTTACAATAACAAGAACTGTATAAACAATAACTCATGTATTAAGCGTATCTCCTCAATTTTGGAAAATGAAATTATCATAGTGACTGATTCTGCCCAAGACGCACATGCGAAGAACATATTAAAAACAAAAGGGAGTTGACATAAAAACTCCTACCTGAACTTCAAATTTAACACTGGTATCGTCGAGAAGACACACTTTTATAGGAATCATGACAAATCTGCAGAACTGCTGGTCAAAGCAAAATGCACTCAGACCAACCGAGATAATTCACAGTTCACACTTTCAAAAACGCTTCTATAAGTTTAATTCGTAAAATTTTGACTTTCTGTTGACTTCTGGCGCATGTTGACTGCTAAACGAAGGTGAAAATCTTCTCTAAATCTTACTAAAAATGTTAAATATTTTGGAGGAACATTTACGAATGTTTTTACTGATCTTTGCTCATGGCAGCTTCCCAGACCACATTGCGTGACCGAGGAGAATATTGAGCGTGAACACGATGCAGTTCTTCGTTAGCACGCTGTATTCCATCGTCAGCACGCTATATTCGCTAGCACTATTCAATGGCTGGCACACAACCATTTCTTCGTTAGCACGATTCATAACCTGTTTAGCACGCTATATTCTTTCATGTGCACACAAAGTTCCACAAACGTTCTTTCACTGGTATTTGATAAGTATGGAAATCATCTATATGCTTCATGTTCACAGACGATTGTTTCAGCTTTTCTGTGCTTTCATAGTTTGTATACAGTCTACTATAGTGCACACGAAGAGGTTTGCAGTTTTGCACGGTATATTTTTTTCATCAGCACAAAGCGATTCTTTCGTGGACACAATCTACATTCCTTCGAGCCACAACCACCAGCATAGGCTTAGGGTTGCTGGTTGCACAAGCATTAACAGGTAGAATGTTATGGTCAACTTATCCTCTAAATGGTGAACTTTCACTACAACCAAGGGCGCAAATCCGTCTTGAAAAGTGGGGGGGGGATAGACACGTACCAGTAATATCATTCACTATTAATCATTTAACATTTTTCGAAAAGTGGGGGGACATGTCCCCCCCAGGATTTGCGCCCTTGACTACAACAGCTGAGACAATCCCCCCCCCCAAATGCAATGCCAAACTCATCACTACAATCCACTGCTACAATCAAAAACTTCTTGTTGTGGTAGAATGGAGGATAGCGCACTTCTGGTCAGCAGTAAAATTTTCCCAAACCTTACGGGAGATTATTTTCGCTTCTACCTTACTGGGCTATTCAGCGCTGTCGGCTCGAATAGTTAGCACTGACGTCCTTCTTTATGTACTAAATATAGAAGGTATGTTCTTTCAGACCACACAATAATTTCAAAAGAGACAAATTCATCTCATCACGCTGTATAAAGATCCCACAGATATTTGACAGGATTAGAACCAAATAGCCTCTAATATCTAATCTTCTTACCTGTATCAGCCTGAACTGACTAATGTTTGTAGCCAAAGTTTTTGAGGCTTATCGTATTCAATCGTGACCAACAAATTATTACCGAGATCTTCTTTGAAGGAAGATTTTGTTTCTATTTAGAAGATGAAAGAAAAGCAAGCTAAACTTTTGCCAAGACACAAGAAAAGACGTCTTTTTGTCAGTTTTTTTACTACAAGTAGGAGAATTATTACTATGAAGAGAGCACAAAAGCAAATAATTAAAGACGTTTGGCTGTCAATCTGTGACAAAAATTGGAAAGATAATTTGTGGTGACAATGATAATAATAGTCATCCCGAGAAGGTACTGTAAGTTCATCCTTTTCGGATCTTACTGCACCTTTTCACTAATTTTCACTTGTCGTTACCGTCGTTAAAAGCATTGCGATTTCTGCTTGCCTTGGCTACCCTGCTTTTCATATCTTTGTCATTTCTGGTCATTTTCAACGAAGGCGGAACGTCGATTTTGCCAAAAGCACACGCAACCTGTCACGATTCTAGCCTAAGGCGTCTGCAACGCTACGTTGGTCGTACTTTTACGTGCTTCGATTTGCATCGGTCTATTTGCATGCGTGCTTAATTTCTTTTTGGCTCTAGTCTCCCGGTTTAGTGTGATTATGTCAAAGCTATCAAATCATTTCGTTTCGTGCATAAATCATGCGTGGCAGAAGAACGCCTAGTCATTCAGGAAGTCGATAATTAGGGCTGCTTTCCAGTTACGGATTTTCGACACACGCTTACATGCACGCTCAAGTTTTTAAAAACTTTAAAACTGTTAAAGTTTTTAAAATAATCGAACATGTAGACACGTAGTTATCAAAATTCTAAACAACTTTTTTTGCGGTTGTTTGTAAGCGAAGTTATACTACAATTTCAATTTTTACATGTGTGTACATGCGTGCCGAAACGTGTAACTGAAAAATAACCTTTAATTAAACTATACTGAAATTGCAATATAACGACACAGATCGTGTGACGTTGATAACAGATATGTACCGTATTTACAAGAGTTTTACAAGTCATATGCACACAGTCAACAGCATATGTTAGAATCTTGTCCAGCCATTGCAACGGTCTCTGAAAACCTTTTGATTTCTAGACTTGTGGGTGAGTTGATAGTCCACGTTTGAATCTACCACTTCATCACTGCTCACAGTCTAGCAACCTGGCGAATTCCGTCCACTGCCGTTATTTACATCATTTTCATAGCGTTCTTTCAGCTGCACGGCAGCATCGGTGAGATTGTTCAAAACTTGCGCTAACTGTTGCAACTGTTTAGCAATTGGACAATCTGAGCCCGCTTCATGTCCACCCCACCGTATTACGTCTCTCGTATCAACAAGCATTGTGTAAAATTTGAATAAGTCATCATCATCTTGCAAAATATCTTGTCGCAACTGTTCAGCCGGAATATCCATGAGACGTCTAGGCACTAACACAGTCGAATCCATGTCATCTACAGAAGTTATAAAATCATTCATCGCAGTTATAACAGAGTTTCTGCTGCTCTCTTGAACTGTCATTTTCTTCGTCAATTTGTTGACCTTCACTTGTTCGAAAGCTATCTTTGTTTGCGGTAGCGATTATCTAATACCCTGCCATATATACGCTCATCTGCATGTGTAAAACGCATGCAACCGGTGAAAATTTGCATCCGGAGCACGTGAACAAGCATGCTGCTTAATCGCGCTTAACAACTTTTATAAGCATGTTCACATTTTTAATTAGCTTCTCGTCCTTGGATTTCCCTACACCTACAGTGTTTAAAATCTTTGAACCTGATGGGATGGGAATCATGTATATCATATTACTTCGAAACTTCGAATGGCAGAGACTTCGACCAGAGTTGGAAGTTTGGAAACCAGGAATTTCAAAGTTCGAATGTTAAGATGTCAATCAAACCGGACGTCACCGCTCACTATGTTTGAGAAATGACTGCTCAAAATAATTAATTGTAATTAGTATGTTCCAGAAGTGTGGCAAACTGCACGAATTAAACTTTCGTAAGCTACTATCCAGTCCGGAATCATGTAGATAGTATTTTGCATCTGAAAGTAGTCATTTACGAAAGTTCCTACCGCTGTAGAAGGAAATTTTAATCAAAGCTGGGCGCGGTAACCCGATTAAATTAGGTGCATGACTGCACGTTCTCTACTTTCCATTTATGCATATTAAAAGCTAGAATGTTACTATTAGATATTGAGCTTAGAAACGGTAACATGTTCTTCGAACATAAACCATTGTTTATCTGCTTTATCTGATATCGTGCACGCGAGCTTGTAGCGGATCAGCTGAAGGCTGCTTTTCGGTGAAGTGTTGTGACAGGTACGCAGCATACGTAAAAGTCCTTCTAACTGAAAGTTTATACATTTTAAAAAATAAGCTCTGAAACAGGGCGTAAGGATTTGCGGAGAATCACGCTTTTGGAAAATAATAAAGCGTAAAATATGGCGTCTGTAATTTCCCAACAGCTACGAAAATGTGAGTCGTCGGAATTAATCGCCATTCTATTGTTACGCACGCATACACGCGTACACCAGGTACACGCACGCACTTACAGACTCGACGACATAAAGGATTTTTCTTCGCAAATCTTTAAAAATACAAGAACAAAGGACGCTTAGCTATAATTTTCAAAACTCAAAATTCCAAACGATTTTATAATCATTCCCGATGACCAAATAAAGTTGAAACGTTGAATAAAAATGCTTTCTTTAGCCGGAATTACCGTTGTTTTGTAAACGCTTCTTCTTGCAGTTGTTTATAAAGGCTGCTTTTGTATGGTCGCAATAGTCGCATACGAAGAGTAACGATACATGCCAAAAAAGTCTCTCTTCTTAGCAGCAAATCTCATACAAAACATGCGTATTATCTACAAGTAGTTGCTTTACTAATAATAAGTTAGAAACTATTGTAATTCGACTGTTTAGACAGATCATGACTCCATTCTTTGGACAACTGCGATGATATGAAAACCAGCCTCAAAAACGACAGCCGATCCGAACGTTGTAAGCTTAACAAGGTTATTGGTTACAATGACTGACAATTCTAGTAACTCACTACAAATGTAATTTTATGATCTGTCCCCAACCCTGACCCCAAACCTAACCTTATACAATCTCCAGTAAATTACTGGATACAAATATTTTACTAGGCTACAACGTTCGGATCAGGTCCCAAAACGAGGGCCAACTGTAAGTAAGTTAATGTATGGGCTGTTCATCCGGTCCGAAAAATTTGACAAACGTCACTGCATCATGTGACGCTTTTTGTGCTTTCGTTTTTATCACTCAGGCGCACGAAGAGTAAGTCTCGAAATCAGTAAAAATATGCAATATTATTCCACACTGGTTACTATAGCAATTCGAGTGAGTGGAGAAGTCAGCTTAATTTCTGATAGTAAGCTCCATTTTTATAAGTGATAACCAAAACTTGACCATTTTTTGATTCATCATTTATCAGCTTCACAGTATCTTCCGCAATTGTGGACGGTCTATAGAAAGGAATAAAATAGCATTGCTAATTCAGACAATACCATTCAACTGAGGCTCATAATATCGGAAATTATTACATTAATTGACACGCCGTACCGCTAGCAAAGAATCTTTACAGAGAGACTGCTCAATGATAGCATAGTCAATGATTGACTATGCAACAGAATTGAGATCATTATTAATCAATAAAGTAGCGAGAGGTCTCCCTCTTACTTCAAAAACATTTGTCGTGCGGTTTCTTCACTGAACGGTAGAGCTTTACTTTCGAATTCTATTCCAATTGCTTTCAAATCACGTATAGTTACTTCTGCCATCTCAGTGTTGACGTACTCTGGAGCAATGCAATTGACTCGCACACCGTGATCACTCTCAGACGTCTGCAATATTACAACAACATTCACTGTACAAACTGTACAAGTACTCCGTCATATGTTTATGATCGTTTCAATAAAAACCTTTTGGCCAGGTTTTTCAAAACGCAAAACGTCTGGTCTCCGTGATATGGTTTTATAACTGTCTTAAGGAGAGTCAGGTATTTATCATTTCATACCCTTAATCAGCTAGAGAAAAATTATAAATAGTGCCTGCTAGGTAGAAAAATCGCTCTGCTAATATTGTAAATTAAAACTGTTATAATTGAGAAAAATCAGGACTCTAATGTAAAACAGTGCGACCACATCTAACCAGTGCAGTGTAGGACCCTGCTAACTCGATCTCGTTGTACTCGAACCCTCCTCCCCCAGCAAACTCCAACAAAATCCAAATCGAACCCTGGTAACTTAAACAATTTTTCGTTTCACCTACGGAGTTTGAGTTGGCGAAATTCGGTGAAATAGTACACCTTCTTTTGTGTCGTTAACTTAAACTGTGTTGAAAAAGTTTTTTCTCGGTGTTGAGGCCCGTTTACACAAACAGCTAGTTTTAGCTGTGTTTTTCTCCACTTAGCGCCCGGGATTGAACAGGTTTATCGACAAACGCAGTGGGAAAATTGGGTTATCTTTGTGTTGCGGTCACGAGTTCTGATTGGTTAGTTGGTTAGTTGGTTAGTATGAGGGTTACACGACGACAGCACCCAAAATCAAGTCATGAGTCAAGTTTATTGGCCAGGTATACACTCCATCACACCCTTCAAAAGGAGAAAAATCACAGCAAAAATCGCCTGCGCTAAGGGACCTTGGGATCAACCGAACGAGTCGACCAACTTATAAACTCATGCGGGGCGCTCTTGTAAATGCAAGCTGTTTAACTCACAGAGTGTTTTTTCGTTGAATAGTCTAGTTTCCATATAAACGAAGTCCAGATTTGATTTCCACTACTGCTACCACTATCTCTTGCTGCCTTGTGTCGGACTGGTTATTCTTCCAGATGAGACACATCTCGTTGGTCAGTCGCATATCAGAACTATAAACCGCTTAAAAGAGAGCCTGCGCTCTGCGGATCCAAGAACCTCGTTCGCATGCATGCAAGAGTATTTTGAGGCGGAAGGGAAACGAATCGCCAAACCCCTATTAAATACAACTAGTGAATTCGATTAACATAATGTTTACACACCTGAGCAATACATCTTGAATACTGAATAATTCCAGCCTTGGTTGCTGCATAAACTGGACAGAATTGCGTAGGAGTAATTGCTGGTGAAAACACAGAAAAATGTACGACAAAACATACAAGAGTAAATAAGAATTAGACATACTGCAACGTTATAAGAATATACAAACGACGTATTTTCTAACCTGCAATAGAAGAAGTATTTATTATTGTTCCTCCGTTTCCTCCAGAACTTTTCCCCATCAATTCCAATCCGAGCATCGAGCCGTGGATAACAGCGGACTGAATGTAAAAGATGAATACATGTATACTTATACATCGTTTTACCTCTTAATCATGATTCACACGTGCCTCACCGCAACTTTGGCCAAAAGTCTGTTTTTAGTTCAACCGTATTGTACCGTATTAGGCGTATTTCGTTGTTCTGAGCGCCGGCATGCACCTGATTACTTCGAAACAAAGAAATACGCTACGGTTTGCAATGAAATTGGAGGAAAAACTGTCACGGGGTCACAAGGCTGATTATGTATTCGTTTCCAAAGTACTAGTAGTTTGGAAATATTTCCAAACCAGAAATTGCATAGTTAATGAGTTTCAGAAGTCCGTTCAAATACGCGACTTCGGACTTTACCGGTATTTCCAAGTCCTCGAGCATTAAAAAGACTCGCCTTCGGCTCGTCTTTTCAAAACGCTCTCGGACTTGGAAATACCGGTAAAGTCCTCAGTCTTGTGTTTGAACTATTACTTAAAAGAAATAAACTTAGAGAGACTGTTTCCGTAATGAGGGCAGATGAAATGAGCATTTCAACACAAAATACAAATTACTGAGTGACTACAACCTTGTGATATCGCTCCAGTAAATTCACCAAAGCAAGCAATAGAAATACTGTCAAACAAAAGAGGATCCTGGAAATAAAGATCAACTTCAAAAGTCAGTGAAAAGACTGCAGAACTATACTACGAATTCCGGATATATCAGAAACATAATCATGCTTCAACAAACCTTATTCTTGCGAGTGATACGAGCAAGCTTTGGAACATGGGACTGACCAGTTTCAACATCGCCTTTCACTTCGTAGTCCTCCTACAGAAATAATTATGGAAACATATTGAGCGATTAGCAGTTGTTAGAACGTTTTATATTTGACTATGCACGCGAGAAAGACTGAAAGTGTCTACGACTACGAGATTATTTCGCTGTAGTAACTGTTGCCTGTACTGGGTGAATAAAGTCAAACTTTTCACTAAGGAATATTTATACAACTATACTTACTTCATTAACTAGACGACCAGACTTGACACATGCAGTTACCCCTAGAACAAGGTAATGATGAAAGAGTTCACTTGTACGTGCGCTACGGTAAACTGTGCTCTACTATTAGGCCTGTTTTCCACTAGACAAAATTTTTCGAGCGAAAAATTAATCTGGCAACGTGATTGGCTAGCAAAATAATTCCCCGCGAAAAAGTCGAAAGCAAGCCAATCATGTCGCTAGATTTATTTTTCGTCCTAACAAATTCGCGTAGTGGAAAACTGCCTCTAGACGATAACTGGTGATTTCCTTTGATGAGAAATTCTTTACACGTTCTACTTCGTATACGTGTTTTTAGTCGGTCCGTTTTTCATCCGTTTTGTCCGCCCGTCCGTATCTGCACTAGTTTTCGAACTATATTTTGTAAACTTACAAAGCTGACTGACTATCCATTTGCCCATAGCAACTCCCAGAAAGTATTTTATTGTGTAATTCCTCCGGTTGGCATGCATTCTTGAATCTATATTGAAGATATAGTAAAGCAATATTTATTACACAGAGCATCATTGCGTCGCCGTGTCTTTGTATAAAGTGTTAGAAAAATAATTGCCACGTTTTCCATGGGAATAAAGTGTGCTAACCAGTTGGCATAATGACATGCGTTGTCTCTTCACTGACGTCACCAGACACTTTACCGCCATGTTTTTTAGCCAAGTAGCCTACAAGAGACTGACGTATAGCGAAATGTTAATACTGGAATGTTGTACAAGCGGTCTGTTGAACGATAGTCAAAGGATAATGGTCTGAAAGCTTGACAAAAGTAAAGCTGTTGTTGTATATTCTTGTTCAGTTTATGCATAATCAAGTACTTAATTAAGAGCCTCCAACAAAAAATAGCATTAGACATTCATGAAGCCGAACCCAAAAATAACATGTTTGTATTGTATCAAATGATTTAAAATGACAGTTATATCTGCCAAAACCTTAGAAGTTTGCCAGGCTTCCAAACCGTCTACTTCCACTAACCCCAATTCCTTTTCCGGGTTTCCTTACAAAAGACTCTTATGGAAGTGATACTTTTTATGATGTATGATACTTACTACGAATTGTTTTGGAAGTCTTGTTACAGCAAAACAGACAGAAGATTTATCAGCTTGAGTCATCCTCTTAGTTCCATTGTGCAAAACATTCCCTAACGTTCGATGTTTCAGAACTGAATTTTGATTCTTTAAGTCAGCGAGTACTCCATCCAGAGGCTGTTTTTGTACTGTGCTATGTTGTTTACTAATGCTTTGAGGTCTTCGTTTCGGCATATCGCCTGATGAACACCGCTCCGCGTTGTTCTCTTTTTGACTACCGTGTGATCCGTGATCATTGCCTGGAACGTGAATTCCAGCAGATTTATCCACGAGGAGCGAGTCATTGCAGCGATGATTGCTTGTTAAGGCATCAGAAGTTTGCTTGCTCTGGCACACTTCTTTATTTGAGGAGAGGTTTATCTGCTTTGCACCAAGGTTTGGCTGAAGGTTTTGGCAACCAGTGTCCTGCTCATCTTCACTATCCGCTAGCAACCTCTGCATGTTTTTGATCGCAGGAGGTAATTTGGTTAGCTGAAGTGAGGAAATTTCTAACGCAGGAGGTGGAGATAGTGAATAACGCTTCGGGATTTCTTCTACAAAGATATGATAACAAAAATCCCTTTTTTTTTAGAACCAGAGGACGGGCAAACAATCAAAGTATACGGTCGGTCAATTCAACTACAACTCAGTAATATCATTAAAAATAAACGCATGCGTGACCAGCATATGCACATATTGTGACACAAAGGTCTCCTGATACACGTTTAAGTATTCCTTAACAAAATCATTTCTTGAAACAGTTTTTGAAAATTAGACAAATTTGCAAAAACATAACTTCAACTCGCACGTTCGGCGCGGGTTCTGTATCTGACACACCATGCCATGTTGTAAATACAAGCTAATTACGCAGTATATATATATCTACATATATATACAGTAGGAGGCAAAAGTTTGAGTCCAGTTTTTGTAAAAACTAGTTGTTTCATGACACTTAATAGAACATTGTTT
>JAODVM010043224.1:0-18426 GCA_025400095.1 Phenganax marumi
CCGACACTGATCTACAATATAATACTTACTGGACAACTTGCTATCACTGATCTACAATACTTACTTGGCTGCCTATGGGCTTATCAATATCATCACCATTGCCATAATGGAGTGGCATGGTAACACGTCTGTTGTACCAGTCGCTCAACTATTCTGCTTGGCATATCTTTAGGAGTTTGATGATGAACGTGATGCAGATGATGTCATCAGGAATTTAAATGGTCGAGATTTGTATGGAGAAAGGTGAGCCTTCAATAAAGTTTTCACAAAATGGTGGTATCCAGACAGTTTTGTTGTATTTTGTATCTCTACTTTTAGAGTGATAATAGAACCTGCGAGAGAACCATCAAGACGAGACTATGGCTACAAGAGCCGCGATAGAGACTATGGTTACAGAGATTCAAGGTTTGTTTCAAAATGGATTCAATAGTAATTTTCAAGCGATAGTATGTATATATATCGCTAAGCATTTCTTTGTTTATATAGGGATTACAGGAGAAGTATTCCGGTCAGAACGGATTACAGGTTATTGGTTGAAAATCTCTCAAGTCGTGTTAACTGGCAGGTTCGTGTTGTTTTACATTATATAGATAAGCCACTGTCTCTCTATGTTGCACAGTATAGCTAATGGAGAACTTCATCTTATATACACTTTTGTAACGATATTTCCTGGTCCCTTGCTACAGTGACCCCTACGTATTGTCCGTGAATTCTTGCCTGTCATTGGTCCGTCACACCAAACATAGATAGTGCTGCGTTAAGTAAAGTCACATTGCCAGAGTAACGAGCCTGGCGTTTCCACAGTTCTGGCTGTTCACATTCTTTCCACTGCCAATGTGTGGTTACCACAAGTCCGGCCATTACCACGGCCACGTCAGATACTGCTTGACAGACAGCTTCGTACTGCCAGCTGCAGCCTAGCCATTTCAGATTTGTAGTTTGTCATTGTGCCTTTATTTCCACCTTTCGATTGCCGAGATAACAGGTGTAATATTTGTCACAAGTAAGTATGTTGGAATTGTTGTTGCCTGTGGAAAACTGCATCCAGGGCTGGATGCGCAACTGGAAGTTGATTGAAGTTCATTGTTAACTTATGATTTTTATAAGCAGTAAAAACGTGTGATTAAAAGCTTTTGTCATAATCTGTTTTGCTCAGGAGTTAAAAGAGGTATTTAATGACGTTTCTGAAGTGACGTTCAGTGATGCGCACAAACGAGAACGCAATACAGGGTATGGGATTTGGATGGCTTATTGAAATTTTTCATTGTGGTCTAGCATTAGTACTGCTTGAGTTTTAAGGAGAAAACTTTTGTTGAACAGCATTGTTGAGTTCCGTTCTAAAGATGATATGAAGAAAGCTTTGAAGAAGTTGCAAGGACATGAATTGAATGGAAAGAAGATAAAGTTATCTGTTGTATGTTCTGATTTTACAATAATATACAGTAACAAGTCTTCTAACTGGTCTTGTAAGTGTGCTACCTTTTTTTTATAAGGAACGTGTTGGGGGCTCTCGTTCTCGATCTAGATCAAAAGACCGAAGGTTGTGTTTGTACAATTTTTGCCTAAATCTTTTCCTATTTATGATATTTTTCTAACAACATAGTAATGTCTTCTAATTTGATTTAATTAGATCGAGGTCTAGGTCACCAAAGCGTCGTCGCCACCGTTCACGGTCAAGATCGTCGAAAAGATCTCGATCTAAATCTCCAAAACGGTCGCACTCGAAGTCTGCCTCAAAAGAACCAGAAAAGGAGGCTTCAAAGTCTAGATCTAGATCAAAATCTGAGGAAGCAAAGTCCCCTTCTCAGTCTCCTGAGCGTGAAGCAGAGGAATCGAACCATGAGAGTGAGCGTGAGTCTGGGAATGAGAGTGCGCAAGAGAATGGCGAGGAGGAGAATGGAAACGAAGAAGAAGTAGAGTAGACTGGTATTTGATTGGATAGTGAGAGGATGCAATCAAACTCAAGAGTTTTAAATTAACTTATTTACACTATATTACACTAAAATTTTAGCTTCTTTTGTCGAATGTGGCAGAGAGTTTGAATGCAAGTCACTGGTTTGCATTTCACAATCCAAATCCGTGTAAATACAAAAAGCACATGCACATAAGTGTAGAAGGTCATTGATGCAAAGTTTCTGTACACATGTTTTTTCTACTCAGTGCAATTGCCCATTACCCCTGACATGCAATGAAGGCAGAAAGTGATAAACGTCAAGACATACGAATCCTAGTGAAATACTTGTAAGTTCAAGTACTACTTAACTGGATTGCTTAGAGGAAGTATGCTGGATGATCCCGAAAATGTAAGAAGTTTTAAAAGTTCGTTTTCTAGAAACATGGACAAGAGTTTCGTCCTAAAACCATGAAAACTAAGAGCATAAATATTTGTAAAAAATTTGCATGATTGGCATATTTGGGCAGAATACATAATTGCTTCATATCGTTTGAATTCACCCCATTTCAATACAAACACTTTTATGAAAGTAAACACAATGTTATATCCAAAGCATTTTATATAGCCGCTTAAATTCAATGTTTATCCTGAGCACAGTATGCACATTAGAAAGAATTTACAGCACAGTTCTTAAAGACTCGATATTCGAAGCACGTATCACGTGCTTTTCTGTTCTATTTTTCATGGTATCCAACAATTTAGAAAGGGGAAAGCCCTAATTGTTTCTAAAGTTACAAAAATGTTCTAAATGTGCAGAACAGTCGCAGTCAAGTACGAAAATGTTACAGCATCACGTCCTATTTGTTCCAAAGTTTCACTCGGTGGTTTCACTGTTCACAGCGTATGTAAATACCACTTCCTGCCTCGTCCTGACCATGCGCAGTCTACTCTGTGCCAGACCCAAACTCGACCATCAGCAAAGGAGCAATTTGAAATTTTAGGATACTTAAACATTTTCATATTTAGGTGGTAAAAAGACAAAGGATTCTGCGGTATAGATGGCTGATACCTCAGTAGATGACTGGCTTCGTTCACTGGGGTTGTTCCATTATGTACAGGCATTCATAGACAATGGCTATGACGATTTAAATATCTGTAAACAAATTGGGGACGAAGACTTAGATGCTATTGGAGTGATAAATGCTAAAGATAGGAAAGATATCCTTAGTTCTGTGCAAAGCTTGAAAGATCAGGGTGTGAATGCAGTCTACTTTCAACTTGAAGCTGATACTGAACCTACAATCCCTGGTAGTTTTGGTGGGCAAACTGACCGCGAAAAGTACAGTAGAGATGATCTGATAATGAAAATGAAGGCTCTGCTAGCTGATGATAACTGTGTTTTACCTGAACATAACCCTGTAAGTATAAGGTTATTCTGGAGATATATTTAACGAGAGGAAACGCCTGTGCTCACTCACTTTAATGAGATATAAACATTTATAATATTTTCGCTTTGATCCACCGTATCATTCGTATCATAATGAACAAATATACTCAAGTACACTAACTCCAAGCAAACGATCTTTTATTAAAACTTGGACAGCTGGACTTTCTCTTGTCGAGTGTCGAAATACTGTATGCAAATTTTTATACACTCTTCAAGTTTGTTTTGTAGTTTGGCAAAAAAGGCTGATCTAAAATAAATGTTATTGTATGATGTAATTTGTCCATGTTTCCTAATTGCTTTATACAACACATCCTCTGCTACCTAGTTATGTATATATCATGAGGTCGAACTATTTCAGTAATTTTTGGAAACATTCAAAGTCCTAAAACACTGTTTGTATTATAAATTGGCATATATTGCTTTTGCCGAGTGTTGAGAATTTCCGCTTTGATGTGATGAAATTTTCACCTTGCTTGTTTCAACTTTGTTAATAATATTTCACAATGATAAGCAATTGTGCATGCAGATGGTTCACAGTCTGCTGTTTTCTTGCTCCTGCTCTTTATCTTCACTATATGGTGGTGTAACTGTTAAATATAAATAGATCGACTTCTTAATGACTTCCTGAGGTTCTTATGTTGGGGGGTGTAGGTTTTTCTTTCATAGTGAAATTGTTATCTGTACTAATTGAGCACCTTCTCTTCATTAACAGAACATAGAGCATGATCCCTTGGATGACTTGGCACAATATTATGCTGATCAGCTATATACATACTTCCAAGAAGTTAAAGAAGTGTTGGAGTATCTGCGAGATGGAGAATCCAATGAGGGAATAAGTGAAACTCAAGCCGTGAGAACTTCTCTCCAGCCACCTATGGTATTTAGCACATCTTGTTGCAGTATATATATTATTAAAATCACAACCTATTAATTTTTTGTAATTTATTTCGCAGCATTCGCCTCCTGTTTTACCATTGAAGAAAGGGAATGCAGCTTTGATTCAAGAACGAGGACTTTCCAAAAGTCTTAATTCTTTAGATACGGGAAATGGTAAGAGTCTATTTCCATTCTGTTTGAATGCTAACATAGATACGTTTAGTGATCTGGCTTGGAATATAGCAAGAAGTTGGTAAACCAGATTTTCTGTGTTAGTTTCTGAATCATTTTTTTTGTAGCTGTGAAAGGTAAAGGTTCAAAGTCACCCAAGCATGGCATCAGTCGACTTTTTAGTGGTAGGAAAAAGAATTATGTCAATCAACCTCCACCAAAGATCACTGGTCCCGTGGAGACAGCACAGATCATGTCGAACGTTCACATGAGTGATGAAGATAGAAAGAGCTTGATGCTGCAAGTCAAACATGGAGATAAAAGTTTAGACGAGGCTATGAAAGATTTTTATAGGTAGAAAATGTTTATATCGTGATGGACAAACAATCTGTAAAACAAACTTGTTTTTGGATTATGTATGTTTTTAAACGATTACTTTACCAAGATGCTAGGATATACTCATAACTTGTAAATCATCTGGTGTTAGACAGAGTAAAAGAGACAAAAGCTAATGTATTAAATCCTGATCTTTTGTGTGCTTTTTTTCAGTTACGAAGCATCACACATTTCTCGAGAAGACAAGGAAAAGGTGTGTGGACTTCTATCACTTTAAAAGTTTAATACCTTGGCTGAAACTAACTTAGCTGTTTTATTGCATTATGGAAAGTCATTGGACAAAAAGGAGAAAAAGAAGAAAAGTGGCTTCTTTCACCGCAGCAGTTTCAAACGTCGCTCGAGCGGCCACAGTTCTGAGATTCTTGCAGCTGATATTCAACTTGGGGAGAGAGACAGAATGGAATTAATGAGGAAGATTAAGAACAAGGAAATCACATCAGAAGAAGCTTGGGACCAACTAAGAAGGTGCAAAAGGGAGAGCAAGACAAAATCACCAAAAGTGCCAAAGAAAGGCTCAAAGTCCCCAAAAGAGAGGGAGAGAATTTCAGCATCTTCTGTGCAACTCTTTAATTCTTCCACATTTTATACAGGTAAGAGTGGAATAAAAGATTGAGAATATTTTTACCATTCTTTTCTATTTTAATAGACATATTTGTGTTATAGTCTGTTAGAGAAAAAGTTTGTTTTAATTTTTTGTTGTATGATGACATTTTGTAGGTGCAAATGCAGATTTCTCTCAAAGTACCAGCAACATTCCATCATCCATCACTGCTGGTTCAGACTCTTCACCCGATTCTACCCCAAGTCTCCCGCGCAAACTGGATGTACAGCGTGGCCATACAAGCAGTGCTGATCGGGTAGGTTTGTTAGAGAACATATGCTGGCCTGAACAGTGGTCATCACTGGCTACTTGCTCTTTGGCTACAATATCTGTGAATGGTGGTGAGGTTTTTCAGGCTAATCATTCAGTGAAAGTTTATATGATTTGGTTGGGAAAACAAATAACTTGACAAGTCTTTTCAAAATTTTCAGCTTGGCTCAAGCGGAAGCATTGATAATTCAGGTAAGACATTTCAATGTTTAAAATTGCACGTCTTTTAGACTAATCTGCGACCATTCAGTGCCTGTGACCTGAGGCCACAGACTTGCAGATATCTGACTGCCCCAAAATAGTGCAAGTCTGGTTCAGGTCGGTTTTCATGGCCACTATGTTCCAAGCAAGTGCCCTAAAGAAAGGCATTCACCCCTCCGAAAACATGATTTTCTAGATGGTGCCCAGGGGGGTGATGGTCTCTGTTTAGGGCACTTGCTATGAGGCGAAACAATTTTTCTTTTGTTGCCAGGGAACTACTCCTCGCCACGTCAGTCCCCAGCCTTGCCACAAAAACGCAGCTCCTCGCCAAAGAATGCGAATGACTTGCGTCGAGTCGTCTCCGAAAAACGGTCGAATTCATCCAAAGAATCACCATCTGATAATAAAAGACGCAGTACGCTATCAAACACAGATGCATCAAGTTTAAATGAGGAGAGGATCACGCCTAGCCCACCTAATAGGAAACCTCCAAGGTTACCCCCGCATAAACCCCCGCACAAACCCCCCACCCCACCTCAGGACGAGACCAAACCAAGATCTGACTCGCTCCGTAGTCGGTCTTCAAGCATTGAAGGATGGAAACCAAAATTACCAGAAAAACCAGTTTTACCAGCTAAACCAACGTCGAGACCAAGCATCCGCCCCAAACCTCCTGTGAAACCACAGCGTTTTAGCCACTCTGGGGAGAAAACTAACAGTTTGCCAAAAAAGACTGCCAAAGTACCTCTTGTCTCATTGGTTAATGGATCGTCCTCTGAGAACGTGAATGCACCGGAGACCCGCACTTCGGGTGATGTGACGTCATCACAGACTGTTGAAGTTTCTAGGGTGCCGCCTGCACGTCCCTCGCCTGAGACGCGCGTGTCTCGACATAAGCCGAGCGGGACGAAGTTACTGGAGATGATTGAACGGAAATTGGACGAAGAGGGAATCGATTTGGTACAAGAACCTTACTCCAACCAGGTAAAGAGTTTCACCATTGATGTCTATATAACTGGATTGCGCATCCCTATATGTCAGCTTGTCAAAATTTTGAAGCCATCGCGGTTATCTTGGTACTCCAAATTCGTGACTGGTTACCATGGTTTCGATTGACCGGAAATGTTGCAGTGGTCGGCATCTTGGTACTCCAAATTCGTGATTCTCGCTGGCTTCACTTTTGCAGCCGGATGCGCAATCCAGTTATATATAGAAATCAATGAATTTCACTGTTGGTGACTTTGGTTTATTTTCATACTGAGGAACGCACTCTTCAAATGAGAGCCTTACCTTGGTTGATATACAGGGTGTATAAAAAAAAAACGCAATCATACGTTCAAATGAAAATCTTAAAAAGAGGAGGAATTGGAGAAGGCTTATATTTCCACTGTTTGAATGCTCTATTATTCAGTTTAATAAAAATACCTTGTTTGTTAAATTTGAACATGAAATGAGAGAGTAATGTTACTTTGAGTAATTGGAATCGGCCAATTTAAAATTTCAGATAGCTTGAATTAATTTAAAATTACAGTCAACGTGATTACAATCATTTCGCGTAGCCACCATTTCTCAGTACATACATATCACTTCAACCTGCAATTTGCAAGGAACTCTTCTTAAAAATTATGGATTTCCACGCAAAAATGTGCTTTAAAAGGATTTCTAACAAAGTATTAGCATGCAATGACAATGTACCATTGGGTATTAAGAACGTTGAATTCATGCATCTAAAATTGACCGCTAGTGGTAAATCACTTATTTTGGAGTTTTGAATGGCTTTAAAATACACAATCAACAACACAATGAGTGTAGAAAGGATCGGACTACAACATGAACTCAAAATGAAGTCATGAAAATTTATATTATTTCGGTTATAAAGCTTTAAAGTTGGATTGCGTTTTTTTTTATACACCCTGTAGACTAGCCAATAGGAGTGTCAAATCTATGCCCTTTGCTTTTCTAATATGTGATCTAAAGAAGTTTAGCCTATTTTACGTTCTTGCATGCGTGTATTTAGGACGGCAAGTGGGGAGTGCCAATGACACTAATTGATCGTTATTCGTGTGAGCTTCAATCTACAATGAGGGAAGTCACCAAAGAAATGGACCACATCCGCATTGAAAAACTCAACCATGCCAAAAAAACCGCGGTGAGACTTTATTCATGTATTCACTGAGAGTTAACACACGAGGTGAATGTTTCTAAAGAACCGATCGTTTTTATCTCAAGTGTAACCATTTTCTTTTGTTAGACTCCGTGCGATCTTTCTAGTCTTCGATTTGCACCAGATGTAGTAGGTAAGCGAAGTTCTGTGGTAGATTGGCTAACATCGCTTGGTTTGCCGATGTATATAGACAACTTAATCGAGGAGGGGTACGACGACATGCATCTTCTGCCGTATCTCTCGCAAGAACATCTAAATTACGCGAAAATTACCAAGCCCGAACATGTCAGCAGACTTATAAGATCTTTGGAGAATATGGCTCCTGATGCATTTTGAAGAATCAAGACAAAATAAATTGCGCTCCTGCAATTCCAAATTGCTAAATTTCGTTGGAATCCTGCATAGTTGAATATAGTTACGCAGTGTTTCCGCAAATTAATTTTAGAAAAAATTGATGTTAAAACAGCGTACTAACGTTTATATTGATATTATTTATTGAAAATGGATATAATTTTGAAGCAAGAATAGTAAATAATAAGACGAATAAATACACAGGCTATATAGCAAAAGATAGGACCCAAGGTTGCGTTTCATATGCATTGCTAACATGTGGCAACTGCGCGTTTAATATGTGTTCTAACTTCGAATCACTATAAGTAATTGCATTAGTTCCAATAAATACGTTCTAATTGTTCTAATTACACTAACGGTGCACAAGTTCAAACTTTATTGTATTCGATTCAAATCACAATGAATCTCTCCATGTTCCGGCGGTCTTTTGCTGCTGTACAGCACTCCGTGTTTTCTCGTATCTTTCCTCAGCTCCTGCTATCTGTCCTAACTTGCCTTTACGATAATCTCTTATAGCTTCATCAATCTCTTCCCATGTGTTCATCACAAACGGTCCATAGTGCGCAATAGGCTCTTTGAGAGGAATACCACCAATCAATAAAACATGAATACTGTCTTTTTGACCAGCTTTGATGGTGACTTGATCACCAGTCTTTGAAAGCAAAGCAACCTAATTGTATATTACACATATTTCATATTAGTACACAAGATTGAAAATCAATGAAATTATATTATCAGTAACAATGTAAGAATGCTTTCATGGTCACTATGATAATTTCTCAATTGAACCAATCCATAACCTACCTGTCCCATTTGTACTGCAGTATCCCCAATAAACCCTGAGCCTCTCCATGTGTACACAAAGCAATTGAAATCATGTGGGATTTTCTGGGTGAATGATCCACTTGGTGAGACATGGATATCTAGGTACAATATGGGTGATCTAGTTTGAATAACCGCTTTTGTTCCCAAGCTTTCACCAGCTATCACTTTGACTGTGGTCTTGCCATCTAAAAATGATGAAAATATTAAGTGGTCTAAAGAGGGTCAGCAGAGTCGGTTTCAATGTACTGATATCTACCATCTGATTTCACAACAGGAATCTTTTCAGCCGCAGTATCTTGGTATCGAGGTGCTATCATTTTATCTTTCTTTGGCAAGTTCACCCAAAGTTGAAATCCCTCCATTCTTCCACCATTCTTCAGCAGTTCTTCAGTTGGCATTTCACTGTGCACAACCCCACTTCCTGCGGTCATCCACTGTACCCAACCTGGCAACAAGTTGCCGCTGTTCCCTGCACTGTCTTTGTGGGTCATGCCACCTAAAATAATGCATATTTTTTACCCAACCTCACTCTTCTGTACTCGGAAAACTCTTGCCCTACGTGCTTAAGGATCATATTACGTAACAAATGACGTCATGTTTAAAGCACAACACTCAGCACCTTCGATAATGTAAGTGACAGTCTCAAATCCTCTGTGAGGATGATCTGGGGCGCCTAATGCTTCTCCAGGCCCGTAATCAGCCGGTCCCATATGATCTAGCATTAAGAACGGATCGCAAGCGCTGAAATCAATCTTATCTCCGACTGGTCTTCGAACCAGGAATCCTCCACCTTCTCGCTTTTGCCTCGCTGTCTCGAGTCTTGCAATGGATTTCTCCATTTCTTCGCAGGAAACTGCAGTCAGATTCACAATCCCGAGTATATAAATCGCGAGAAATAGCTTTGTCACTATGACTAGACTGTCTTGTACGTCATTTACGTGTTGCATTTGCTGGCATTGTCGGCATGCATTCTTCAGTTTGTGTTTCCACTTTATTGGGTGACAGAACGGCAACAAAATATTAATGCACACGGTATCTTCTTTGGGGGCTGTTAAGCCGATATCACTTACCTGGTCCTCTATACAAAGAAACATGACAATGCATTGTTGGAGTGTCAGGATGTGGGAAAAACTATGCAAGAATAAATCCCACTCTAAGATGAGAGTTCTTTGTGTAGGAGGAAACTGAAGTGTCTCTTGTTTTTCAACTAAAAGAAGAGTTTCGTCAGCATTGTCTCGTACTTTCATCACGTTTCATTCGTTCAGAACGCCACGTTCAGTAAGAATAGCCGTAGATGGGTCCGCAAAGACCTTAACCTAGCTTTTTTCTCGCACTTCTTGGTCCATTCTTTCAACAACAGCAGCAGAAGCATTTTTTCCTCTGTTCTTTTCTCAATGACAAAAAAAACGGCTTTCTTTCTCTAGAGGACACTTGCAAAATGGTCACCCATCCATCAAGGTTCTTCCTACTTGCGACTTGCGTCCTTACAGGAAGAAACCGATTTCTCGACCTCTGACATCACATCATCGTTCTGCCGCCTCTCTCTTATACTGTGTTTAAAATAACAAAAAATTTAGTAATTCCATTTAAAGTTCTCTAGTGATCGGCCTTCTTTTAACCAAATCAAGAATCATTACCATACTCGGTGTAGCTCTGGTAAAGTGGAGAAATTGATAGCACTTCTGTTAGACTTGTACTCGTGATTTGTTATCATGATAATGGAGTTGTGGTTGATTCTAGGTCGCTTTTTGTAGGCGCAGACGCACATCATTGAGAAATATGGAAATGACATATCAAACGTGTGTCTAACATCTTATTTTTAACCGCAGACACAAATCAAAACTCGTCATAAATTACAATGAAATCGTTATGACGTTGCTAAGATGTACAGCAACGAAGTATGAAAAGATTGAAAAAAATTTCATAGTTGCATGAGAGGAACAAGACGTTTTCTTTCTTTATCTTCTTATACTGTATTACATTGGAATTCGGGGATTTTCAACAATGCTCCAAATTATCACTGATCATCGGTAATATTGCCGTCATCCAATCGTCACTCTATCGTAACGGGCGTTTCCGAAGTGTTGGACCAATCACGCGCGAGCCATGCAAACATTCTTGTTGCTCCATTATCATAAGCATACAGCAGGAAGCAAAGCGAAGCGGAGTTTTTTCTCAAGGATATTTTATGACAAATTTTATGGTTAAACACAAACGATTGAAAAGAAACTTTCCATGAGATATTTTTAAGAAAGAGAGGACAAGCGTTAGATGTATATATCGGCCATGGCTGACTCCGAGAGAGAAGAAACAGAGAAACTAATTGAAGACTGGAATGCGAGTCGACTGGACATGTTTGCCATGAGCAAGCCCGATGCGGTTAGTGACATTTATTTGCATTATATCTCGCATTCTATATCACACTGTGGTTAGTTTTATTGAGGAATGTAGCAAGTATACATTGTTCTAATTGCTACTTTCTCTACTCCATTTAGAATTTGGATTTCTCGGGAAATATGAGATTTTATTTTCAAGAGTCTGGTGCACAAGATTGTAAAGTTTCAACCAAGGTGCTTCGAGTCTCCAGTTCAGACACAACTGAGGAAGTTATGAAAGTATTAGTCTCAAAATTTCATCCTGATATGAAAATGCTAACAATGCCTAACTATTCCCTGTATGAAGTTCACGAGACAGACGCAGGTAAGCTGGTGAAATTTCGAATATTTCAACATCAATATTTTTGAATGGATGCTTTCCGAGTCTAAAGGCAAGGTTACGGGCCAATATTTCTTTAAAACTCACTTATAAATCTGTGAAGCTTTACATTATTTAAACGTAGTAAGTCCATGCAGCCTTTACAGATATTTTTTGAGCTGTCTTGTTTGTAGCCGGTGGTATTTTGTCAATATTTTTTTCTGCTTTCTCACCACTGTGTGAATCGAGGTACAGCACACTTCAAAGCCAAATATTACAAAGTTTTTGTTTCAAAAAATTTCTAGATTTTTCACACAAAGCTGTATTAAACAAAGAATAATCCTTCCTGACGTAGTGGGAGTGTAACAACCTGTCTTACTAATCTCCTGAAAGTATGCGTTCAATCAAATAAACATTACTTCAACTTTTCTGTGTCACCAAAAGTGAAGTGATCATTTTGTCGTCAGACGAAATTCTTTTTTGGAATACAGATCACAAAATTGCTGAAGGCATTGTAAATTGATATTTATTTGGCAGAAGTTTAGCCATAACTGCATGACTTTTACCCCAGACAAGCTCCAAAAATAATTGTGTTTAGTGATCATTCCAATTTCAGCATTGCCTTTATCATATTTTCTTTCACTAGAGTACACTTTAACCGTTTTAGTGAATATCATCCAAATATGTAATCTTGTATGGTAATTATTTTAGAGTAATGATATTTGTCTACAATCTATATTCAAGACTCTGCCCAGGCTTACTAAGAATTGTTTCTGATTACAAGAACATTGTGACATTTTGCTCATAATTGAGACAAATGTGTTCTTTGTAGTGATTTTGAGTTCAAAGTTTTTGTATAGAGACAGACCTTCTATGGTATAGCTGTATTGTCACCTTTGAGTTCTGCTGATAACGTTCTCTTTGAAAGTCTATTACAATTCATTGCATCAATGATTTCCTACTGTATTTTGTTAATCTGTTAGAAAACTGAGAAAAATACTTGCTTACAATGGTTAAACACAGCTTGGGATAGCATTTCATGTCCTTTCTATTATATTTTATTTGAATATTTATTCAAAACGTTATCTTAGCTTGCCGAGTGTTTAAGCACCAGACGTTTCCTGTCATCAACCCACATTTATTTTAGGCATACTTGTATTTGCTTGCCTACTTTAAATGCAGAGCTATATCACCATTCTATTATGTGTGAGTGTATAGTCAGACCTACATAAGAGCCAAAAAAACAATGCAAAATTTAGTTAAGTGCACACTGCATTATCTTGACAGAAACACATATCAATGCATCTGACTGTTTAATCTATCAATGACTTTGCCTACCTCTGGTTTATAATGCCAGACATTGTCTATGGAGAATGAGTTGAATTGTCATAGTGGTGATTTTTGTTTTCTGAAGATAATTGATTTTGTTGAAGTTCGATAATAGTTTAATTAGTATTTGGTTGTATAAACTTGCATTAAAAGTAACAAACTGTAATATCAAATGGCCTTTTTGTCTTTTAGAAGCAATAAAACTGGAACTTGATCAAAGACCTCTGTATGTTCAGCTGTACTGGCAGCAATATGACAGAGATGGGAGATTTTTGCTGAAGAGCGAGGAGGAGCAAATGACGAAGAACCTCTTTGAGGATGAAGAATCGTCCAGGAGAGATAAGCGCGCTTCAAACAAGCGACAATCAAAGCGAGGTGGAAAGAATAAAGGGAAAAAAGGGGCAGCCGAGGATAAATCCAAGGCCTCGGGTCTGTACGAAAGCAAACCTGCGGATGTTTTCACGAGAACCAAGTCGAATCCCGAAGCTGTGATGAAGAGAAAACGAGAAAAGAAACTGGAGGAGAGATTGAAGCAACTTAAAGATCCTGACACGTCTGGAGGTGGCGGAGGACCGTTAAGAATCTTTGCTGAAAGTCTCCAGCCGGAGAATCCGTATAAAACAATATTATGTGCAAGTAATGACACTACAGAAATTGTGCTCAAAGAAGCATTGGAAAAATATGAGGTGCCTGCAGAGGAAATGGATCAGTATTGTCTAACAATGGTGACAATTCGTCCTGGTAGTCAAAGTGATCCTGAGTCATCTTCTGGTGTTCAAGAGAGGATCGTTCCTCTCAAAGATTATCCTGCAGCTATTGCGGCATCATGGCCTGAAAGTAATGGGGAACTTCGTTTTTATTTGAAGAAAAAAGAACACATGCCTAAACGAAAACAGCCTGGAAGGAGACCCGAAAGAAGGTTTGTGAAAGTTGTGCATGTTTAATTTGCTTTTGTAATTGCTGACTGTTTCTTTTTTGCTTGTCCAGAGCTGGTCCTCGATCTGGTTCAACAACAGAACCCAGTTCACCTCCTACAAAAGAAACTACTTTTGATGTCACACAAACCTCTCCCACTGAAAAGGTAGATAGAGGATTGATTTCTGTTTTACATTGAATCTAGATAAATTGTTTCAAAAACTGAAGATTTTACTGTGTTCAAAACAAATTTGAAGAATTCTGTATTTTCAGGAGCCAGCTTCCCCTCCTGTGCATATTGTGGATGCTTCTCGAGACTTGCCCGCGGTGCTTGAGTTCCGAGAGTCTGGAGAAGATGCCTTCTTTGCAGTTGTCGTGAGCGAAGTTAACGGGTCAGCGGTGAACTTCAAACTTGCTCCTACATTCACTCTGTACATGTGCTGTCGGTATCGCCTGTCACCAAAGTTTCGGCCTGATTTCTCTCCTGCGAAAAGACGAGAAAAAGTTATGATGACGGCAAACAAAGTTGCGAATATGATGTGGCAGACTGTCAAAGTAGGTTCAGTTCACAGATCTCTTTTCTACTTCTTTCCTAGAATATCAGATTTACTCTTGTCTAATATGTGAACTGCTCTTATTATCTAGGAAAACAATGGTATGGCGGGGCATTTAGCGTTTTGGATGGCCAACTCTTCAGAGCTCCTACATTTTCTAAAGGAAGATATGGAGCTTTCCAGTGTGACTGAGGACAGTCAGAAGACTCTGGCGCATACAACCCAGCAAGCATTTCGATCACTTGTCCAGTGTATCAAAGCAGAGCTTCAAAGCTGCCTGCCGGCGTTTTTTGACCCCTCGGACGAGAGTGAGTTGGATGAACACGGAGAGAATGGGGACGAAAAGTTTGATCCAATGGACGGCTATCAATCCACGGAGAGAAGTTTTAAAGTACGGCAGTATGGACCTCATGGTCAACCTCTTGGTGGAGATCAGTGGATGGGTAAGCATCTAGGATACACTTCATTGAGCTGGGCACACGTGTAAGATAAGTGGAATCAGTGCCGTAGGAAGCTCTGTTTTATTGGGGGGGGGGGCTCTGAGGAGTAAGAAGAAACCTCCAAGGGATTTCGCAGCAAACTTCATTGTTAAACTAAGTTTGGGGCTTTGGTTGTTTACTCCACAAATTTTTTGGGGGCAGTCCCCCCCCGCTTCCTACGGCCCTGGGAATGTTGGAGGTGTCAATTAAAATGTCACGAGGAATTGATTAGAATGTCACACGAGATGGTTTGATGTAAAAGATCATAATTACGTAGAATGTCAATTTGAAAATCAGTCAAGTTCGCTAGCATGTCGCGTTTATTCTCACAGGAAAGCGCAAGAAGAATTCACGGCCGCTGTTGAGTGATGTTCTCTATACGCTGAAAGCAGCGATGTCTTTGCTGCGGCGATGCCGAGTGAACCCGGCTCTCACTATCCAGTTATTTTCACAAGTATTTCATTTCATCAACATGTGGTTATTTAATCGCATCGTATTTGAACCGCAATTGAGACTGTGCACCAGATCTTGGGGAGTGAGACTGCTGGAGAGACTGAAACGACTGCAAGCTTGGGCTGAGAGTCAAGGACTGGAGCTAGCTGCTGACTGTCACTTGGGAAGAATAACACAAGTTCGTATTTTTAACTGCAGGCGCTCACAGCTCCAATGCAGGAAATTTTGTTGTAATATTATCTCTCTTTACTAGGCTGCAATTCTTCTTCAAATTCCGAAACAAGATCCGGCAGCAATATCCTCGCATTGTTTCAAACTAAACTCTCTGCAATTACGTCAGCTCCTGGAACTGTACCAACCAGAGAGAGATGAGCCTGCGATATCACTGGAGCTAATCGAGAAAGCGGTCAGCATCGCAGAGAGTACCGCTGACGCTATAGCTCGCAGTGACGGACAAGAAGTACGCCTTGAGGAAGAACCTGATCTTCACTTGCCATTCTTGTTGCCCGACGATGGGTATTCATCGGAGAAAATACGTGGAGTGCCACCTGGTCTGAAAGAATTTTTGGACCCATTAATCACTCCAGGTATGTGTCAATGTATTGAGATCAGTTTCTGCTGCTGTCATCGCCAATAATCTGCGACGTAAGAGGAACGAATTTACGAATCCTTATTCGTTATGTGTAGGAAGATACACTATAACTTCGTGACTGCAATGCACCAAAATTTGACTGATCCAAACTCTTTGCTGTACTAATTTTTCCAAAGGTTTATGTCGTCTTACAATTCAACCGAAAGCGTCAGGTCTTTGGACGGTACATTTCAAGGCTCCCGATGGTAAATACAATTTGATTATTTACGTTACTCTCTTAAGCCGGTTTTCCACTACGTGGAATTTTCCTTGCGGAAAATAAATCTACCAAGCTGATTGGCTAGAAATATATTTGGAACGAATCACGTTGCCAGATCTATATTCCGCACGGAAAATTCCGCCTAGTGGAAAACAAGCTTTATTGCCTAGTTGATATCTCTCTGGCTTTTTTCTGCACTTTGTTACTTGTCATTGCCAGAACTCTAGCGAGACGAAGTCCTTCTGAAGGCTTTTGATTGAAAACACTTTATATGATATTTTTTCAAGCTTCAAACGTGGAAAGCCCTCCATTTCCTTCACCAGAAGTAATCAAGATTTCCATCAACAAAGGAGATAAAGGAATGGGAGTCAGCATTGTCGCTGCTAAGGTTTGTCGATAGCATTTTGATCGGTTCACTCTTTTGTTAATATCGATTCAATTTAATTCATTTACTTTGGTGAGTTGTTTATTTATGAATTGATCTTGTACGTCATTGTGTTTCAATCTTCAGGGCGCTGGACAGGACCACTACGGTATATATGTGAAGGAAATTATCAGCGGTGGCCCGGCGGCTTTGGTAGGTTTATATACAGATGCAGATAAACCTTACCCAGGTAGATGATGAAATAAAGTACTGCATATTGTATACTTTAGGATGGTCGTTTGAAGCCTGGCGATCAAATAATGGATGTGAATGGTGAATCATTGGTTGGAATACAACAAGAAGAGTATGGAGATTCCTTACTTGTGTTTGATCAGCTAACGGTCTACCCCGTTGCGGCCAGTTTTGTTAGACCCTCAGAGGGTCGAACAAAACTTCGTGGAGATTCGTTGCATACTCATAGGGACTGACTATTGAATCCTTGACTTGTTTCCAACTGATTGCTTGTGTCTTCACCTCGTATATCTTTTACTTTGAAGTGCTGTAAAGATTTTGAAAGAAGTTGGTTCCGTAGTTCATATGACAGTCGCCAAGAAAGCTGTTTATCATAATGGTTTGGTAGACTTAATGAATAAGCCTGCTTCAAATAGTAAGAGTAAGTAAAACTGATTGGTTTAAAATTGTTACACTGAACTGAACTTATTTTGTTGAGTACTTTTCCGTAACGAGTTCACTTGCTCGTGCATACGACAACCGGCGAAGCTTTCTATGTTTTTTTGTTAAACTTTCAGCTGAAGTAGCAAACAGAAGCATGGATAGTATGAACCAGGCATCTCAAAAGAAAGAAACTCCACGTGCGCCTCCGAGATATCGTCCTCCACAAGATTCCCTGCGCTCTCCTCCACTCAACGCAAGCCTTCAATCAGAGCCTGAACAGAAACCTGGAAAACCTGAGCTTCCAGTGAGACGAATTCCATATGACCAGCAGTACAATGGTATGAATGATCAACCGCGGTCCGATGGCGCTCAAGATCAGGTAAGGCTGAGTCGTTCAAGTTCATTAGTTAATATGACAGTGTGTAGAATCTTTTTTCGTGTGTACATATTTTCAGCCTCCGATGCAAGCGAAAACAGTGATGGAATATAAACTAGACGAGGCTCCTCCTGGGCGTAAACCTGTCGTCAAAGCTGGTGTTCCTCTGCCTTACGCGAACCCACTTGAGATTCAGAGACGGCAGAAGGAAATGCAGCAACGTAAAGTGGAAGATGAACGTCGAGAACAGGAAAATTTAGAGAGAGCAAGAAGAGAACAAGATAGAATAAAGAAAGAAGAGGAGGAGCGATTCAGGAGGGAGGAACAAATACGTCGCGAGCAGGAGGAAAGAATGAGATTAGAAAAGGTATATAGAGATGTTATTCGTATTCTTCTTTGGATGCATTTTGGTAGAGCTACTCCCGATAAATCGATAAATCGATTAATCGATTATTTTTTTACTATCGATTTTGCCTTAGAGTTATCGGATAATCGGATAATATGTAACACCACACAGTACGTTGCGGGAATCTATTGATT
>JAODVM010043335.1:0-10986 GCA_025400095.1 Phenganax marumi
ATGTGTATGTATCAATTAATTGGAATGTAAATATGACTATCAATAGCAAAATAAGTCGGGCAATTTTCGTGGCAGTCGGGCAAATTGCCGACCGCCCCCCCAAAAAATATGAGTCGGTACGGCTATGAGCGGTAGTGATGGCACAGTGCCAGTAGTTCCACTAAGCATGATGAAAACAGCAAGTGACATGTGGGACCGAGATAAAAAAGATTTAACTGATGTTCAACTGTTTTTCTTCTTTTTTTTAAGGAAAGCAAAGAGAGTATCTCATTTTCAGCAAGAATTCGCTGTATTCAAAACGGGCTATAAATCGTTTGCGAAACGACGCTGAATGTGAAAGCCCTACAATTCCCAAATGCAAAAAACATGATAAATTCCGTACCATTGACGGGACTTGCAACAACTTCGACGACCCGCTGCTTGGGTCTGCACCAAGGGCGTTTAAGCGTCTGGTGCCTGCGAAATACTTCGATGTTGAGGGTCTGAATGATCCCATTGGGTTCCCAGATCAACCTCTTGCCCCGGAAGTACCTTCTCCATTTGAAGTGGTCCGCGATTTCATCATCCAGCAGGAAAAACCAGGAAATAATAAAAGGCCTTCTCACGCTGTAATGCAATGGGGTCAGTGGCTTGATCATGACTTGGATTTGACGCCAGAATCTGAAAGTTCGGACGACTGCCAAAACACACCGTGAGTAACATAAATGTTATACACAACTCAGCTGTAACAGGAACATAATGTAATAAGTACTTTCAACGATGAAATTTTCCACAAGTTCCTAGTTTCATGAGCATGCACAATTTTTCAGATGCGACGGATCCCGTGATGACTTCTTCCCGCCATGCTTCTCGATTCTACCAATCCCTGGATTTGACTGCATTCGTTTTGCAAGATCTGCAGCGGCTAATTGCCAAATAAAGAATGGTAAATTTACAGTTCGTGAACAACTTAATGTGAACACAGCGTTTATCGATGGATCGCAGGTGTACGGTTCAACTGAAACTCTGGCGGAAGAATTGAGAGATCTTGGCAGTGAGTATACAAGAGTATGGAAGCACCACAATGTTTTACCACATGAGAATGCGCAATCTTGCCAACATCATCATTTAGTGACGAACAAAATGCTGCATTCTTCTCATTAAATTGATTGTAAAGTTTGCGTGAACGTTTCAACCACAAGTGTGGAAGATCGTTCAATGTCAATCATCTTTCACGCATTTCTCATTTCTTTCAAACACCTTCAGCCATTTTGTTCGGGACCACTAATGTCCTGAAACTTATATGGATCTTTTATTTAAACACTGCAGTTAAAACATCGTCATTATTTAACGGCCTCAAATAATTGCTTGAAGACTAAAAAAATAATCATGAAATTTACGCCTACTTTGTTGTTACCTTATCAGGTCGAGGACTGCTTAGAGTGGAATCAGGAGTAAGAGGCGATCTGTTGCCAACTGATAATGAAGAACTGGTTGCACCTGAGAGTTTTTGTCAGGACACTCTTCTTGGAAGATGTTTCTTAGCTGGCGACGCAAGAGTAAGCGAACAGCAAGTTCTGGCGACAATGCACACGTTGTTTGTACGAGAACACAACAGAATAGCCAGAGTGTTAGGACGACTTCATCCTTCCTGGGATGATGACAGAGTTTATTTTGAATCACGACGCATCGTTGGTGCAGTCTTACAAAAGATCACTTACTATGATTATCTTCCTATCATCATTGGTGACACACTTCCTGCGTACCAAGGATATAATCCAAAAGAAGACCCTGACGTAGCGAACTCATTTGCAACTGCAGCTTACAGATTTGGACACAGCACAATCCGACCAGCTTTTGATGTTCTCGATGGCAACTTCGAACCGGTTGAGGATCCCTTACCCCTAAAAACATTGTTCTTCAATAACACATTCATAATCTTAAAAGGAATTGACAACTTGTTGCTTGGTTTATTGAAGAATGCCACAGAAGATGTGGATCGTAAGATAGCTGCACCATTACTTAATAATCTGTTCCAACGTGAGGACTCACCAGGATTGAACTTGGCGGCGCTAAACATACAGAGAAGCAGAGATCACGGCTTGCCTGGCTATAACGCTTTCAGACGCTTCTGTGGCTTCAAAGACGCTAAATCTTTCAGGGATACGAAAAAGGAAATTCCAAGTAGAAGAAACAGAAGACTTTTAGCCAAATTGTACAATGATGACCCTGACCTAGCTGACCTGTGGCCGGCGGGTTTGGCTGAAAGCCCAGTGGATGGCGGAACTGTGGGTGCCACATTTGGATGCATCATTCGTGATCAGCTGAGGAGAGCAAGAGATGGAGACAGATTTTTCTACAAAAATACTGACTATTTTCGACCAGAAGAAATCGAAGAAATTGAGAAGCATACGTTCTCCAAAGTACTCTGCGATAACTTGGAAGAAATCGTCTCCGTGCAGAGAGATGCGTTCAATGCTTTCGACGCAAAAGGAAAAAAACATCCACGTATAGACTGCCGTCGAATCCCAGGAATGGATCTTAGAGTGTTTGGAACAGGTAGGGGAAACCTTGGGCTTGCTTTACTGCTATCAATATGACGCATTCCCATAAGACAATTTCGTTCTGGTCTTCAAAAAGGCACTACGTTTAAAGAGAAGACGTCTATTATCTGCGCCCGTTCGCCTTCAAACCCTCCAAGATTGATATCTTTGCAACCGAACCCCCCCCCCCCATGCACAGTTCAAGAATACATTTTAATGTCACATATTGTCGCTGACACTATAGCTTTTATATGAATATTGCTTTGAGGGTACACCACGAATATTTATTATTATTTATTATTACTATACCATATACTTAAAATTTTAATCTATTAATAAGAGTTAATCAGGGGTGATCTCATCTTTATCTATTGTAGATAAAAAAAAGGACCCATGCAAACCTAATCCATGTCGAAACTCAGGAAGATGCATCGCTCAAGGATCTGGCTACTCTTGTTCTTGCAGTTATGGTTATTATGGAAAATCATGTAGCCAGCCAAGTAAGAAAAACACGCTTCTTTTCAGAAACCACGATAATAACTACCTCGACCCTGTTACATAGGACGCACAACATTTCTCCTGAAATTCCTTCATGAGTAGCTTAGAGATCAGTTAACAAATTTCTGGTGTTCAGAAATTTATTGAATGGTAGAAATTAAAAATTTCGTACTGTGGGGTTTAGGAGATCGTCATGGATGCAGATTGATGCGGCGAAGAGGAAGAAGAGGACGATTTTTCAGATGTCCATGTAAGTAAAAGAAATATGTTTACATCAAAAAACAGCTACATGCATGCTTTCACAGTGTCAGTGCAAAAAATGCAGTCAATTTAGAAAATGTTAGCGCAAGGAAAAAGTAGCGAAAGTACGGTCTAAAACTTAACGACATGTCTAGTTCGAGTTTCGTTCACCAGTGCGTCAGTCAAAAAAAGATGAATCATTATAAAGCATAAGTAAAGCAAATTAAATAATAATTCACCTCTCACCTCAGTTGTACAGTTGTGAGTTGTTTAGTACAATATACCAATTCATCATGCTAAATTTTCCTTATTCCTTTAATAGGGCAAAATAACTATGGATATTACTGAACTGTTGGAATGGAAACGGACTTTAGAACAATATGAACAAAGAGATATTAATTAACAAAAGAATAAAATTTAAAACAGGTCCATGTTGTGGTGTCTGAGTTTTTGCAATCCCAAAACCACAGTTATAGAAATAGTATTAGTGGGTAGAAAAGTTTGGCTTTTGAGGATTAAAGCAAATATCGTGAGTTAAAGAAAACCTAAGTCTCGCTTGACGAATAAAATCTTCCACTTGAAACTGAAGGATATAGACTATGCCGGATACAAATTACAATTACTTTAATTATAATCATATTATATTACCATGGATTTCTAACAGTTGTCGTTGGAATTTGAGGTATGAAGAGACCAAGAGGTTTCATTCAAAATAAAATCAATATTCATATAGTTCAAGTAATTATTATAAGTTGTTATCAAAGCAGTCTAGGTATTGATGACTAGTCAGTTCTCAGACCATACCATTCTGTCGTATATCCACTCACGTGGTCAGGAATTTCCAGCGGGAGGTTTTGTACAAGAACTGTCAAACGCCACTCGTTTCTGCCTAGCAGCGAGCAAATGAAAGAAAAATTAAGAAAAGATCTTCCATAAAATCTTGTCCAATGACAAATTCATTCTATACGCATTTTCACTGGTCGAGAGCCGTGATGTCGTAACTCAAATATAAGAGTGATAGCAGATCATGCGTGCATGTCTTAATATTGCATTATTTGTACACTTTTTGTTAATCTGTTGTTCTGATTGGGCTTGAACTAACCAATCAGAGACTCTTATTCGTAGATTTCTTCTTAAACTTAGATTTAAACTTAGAGTCATACAACAAGATCGGATGCACTGTTAAATAACCATGACTTTAGCCAATAGCATCACAGCAATGTTCAGCAGTACTAATATCATTCCGGACATGCGATTGTAAAATATATAATACGAACACTGTACATAATATGTTTTGTACAGTTTGGACGAGAGATACACAAAACCGTTTACTATAAAATAAAAATTACACCAACTTAGCCAATAAAAAGTTTGTCCACGATGATAAAGGTAGCATCTCACCTGCATTTCTATATTAATAGTGGGCGGACGAAAAATCGCTGTACCTCCTTTCATTTCACATAGCGATCCGGATTTCTTGCTTTCCAGATATTTCCGCGCAATTTCCGATTTCAGTTATTGTGTGTGAAATCGTGATTACGTGAGAAGACAATATCATTTTTTATTTCCAAACAAAAACTCTCTTTCCTGATCAATCCAATTTCTTTATTCACATCATCATCACTCGAGTAGTTCTGTAGACAGCAGCTCTTCACAACGTAATGCATAAATAAGCTCCGCACCTAGGCATTTGTTCATTATAAATCAACGCAGAAACCACGTACAATGTCGACTCGCACAAGGATGATTATCTTGTGTCTTTTATTGCTAAATCTGGCGCTCTGCGATTTGGCAGAAACTAGTGATCCAAAGGAGCAAGAAATATCGGCAAGAACTTTCAGCTATTATCCGCGCTATAGATACTATTTTCGAAGATGTACCGGTAGGTTCACCACAATAGTTATCATATATGTGTAATAATTTTGAAAATTCATTCGCATCAGAGTTACATCATTCTATATAGTCCATGATTTCATATCAACGAAGTCTAATGCTGCACATCTACTTCAGTTTCATAAAATGAACGCCACAGTCTAATCAACAGTTCCGCACACTTGATTGACATTTTCATAAAATCATGAATGGGACATTGACGTCACTGAAATTATTCTCCTCTAAAACTTTCACTTCAAACATAAATTCTTAAGCATGCAAGTTGAATCAACAAGTTCAATACAGAAATTAAATACCTTTGAGAAATAGTTAAAACATCATATGATAAAGCAGCTAGAATATTAATAATTGTTCAAATTATAAGGTGCGCACACTGATAAACATTTTTCTTAATTTATCTCGGTAACCCTGGTTATGTATACAAAAAGTTCCTTGATTTCTTTCGCACGAAGCAAATTATTTTTTAATAGTACATTGAAAGAGTTCTTTAATCATGCTGTGTAGGCTTAGTATCGTAGTTTTAAAAATCTGACAATCATCATAGCGCAACAACGCATTAGTTTCAAGTGCGCAACTCCGTGGGTTACGTTCATTACCAGACATTGCCAAACAATTGTTTCCAACAACCATAAGTATATCTAAGCATAGCTAATATTTCACGCAAACATTCACAAAATGCATGCATGATACACAATATAGCATTTATACTCGATTTACCGAATTAATTTTACATAGTGTCCTACAGCAGTGATGTTTTAGAAGCATAAACATAGTCGTTTTTCTACGCTGCAGATGTAGTTTTTCGTAAAAATACTCACACGTTCGTGGTTGTAAACGGTCGCACGTATGGGACGATAGGAAGAATTGAAGCAATTTCAAAAAGTGGCAAACCTATCACCTACACATTGCTGTCCCATCATCCTTTTGTAAAACTTGACAAGAAAGATGGCTCCATTGAGATTGACTACGAAGATTCCCCGAAATATGCTACAAGACGCAGCCAAGTGACAACATTCCGAGTAGGAGCAAGCACGTCACTTCAGAACAGTCGCTGTAGATCGTATTGGTGTAGACGATGCCAGACCAACACTTGGGTCCGTATCATTGCTGTTCGTCTTTATTACGGAGACAGCATCATCAAATCACTTAGTAAAAGATTTGCTTTACAAACAAGACGTAACCGACTACCAAGATCCATTTCAGCTGAAAGTCTTCATCGCGTTGTGCGCTGGATATCGCCAAAAGTGAACTTACTTTCCACAAAGATCTCATCAGCACAAGCTAGGGTAGACAACGCTTGCGCTAAACTTGCATGGAGCATCAAGTCTCATTTCAACAGTAAGTGCTTGGTGTACTAATGTGCATGTAAAGATACACAATTTGAATGGATTCATTTACAATCAACGAAAGATTCATGTTTCCCGTTTGTTCCTTTGTGCATCATGGATCGGCAAATTAACATGTCATACTAGCAGTGTACACGAATGACATTCTTGTAGACGTGTGCGGTACATGTCGACCATGACACTGCACAAAATATTGCCCAAGAGAGAAGACCATTAACACTGCCTAAACAGGATGAACAACCTAAAGTTAAACCATTAGAGCCGATAAAGTTCTCGTCCAGAACAATCTACAATATATTTGTCTAGAAATCCATGAAATTCTTTCTTCATTTCCAGAACGTTATCCTTCAGTGACCATTAGTGCTTCCATGAAACATTTACTCTCTCCAACGACCATCAAGAAATTACTCCTTGTAGCAAAATGCCCACAAAGAAAAATCGATCACACATATTGCCACATACACCAAAAATATCGATCTATCGATGGAACATGCAACAATATGAGAAGTCATCATTACGGATCATCGTCTACTGCGTTCACAAGACTTCTCCCAGCCAAATACTATGATCCTGACGGCATGAAAGATCCTCTGGGATCCCCTGATCTCCCAAATGCTCCTAGAGTACCCCATCCTCTAGAGATCACTAAACAATTCGTAATCATCCAGAAACACTCGTTGCCAGGCAAGATGATACACTCGCATTTTCTCATGCAGTGGGGTCAATTTTTGGATCACGACTTTACTCTGGCGCCTGAAAGCGAAGACGCTGATAAATGTCGTCAACAAGGGTAAGCGCACATTGAAATACAAAAAGGGCGCGAAGATCCTGAATGTTTTCAGTGGTCTCTCACGTCTTGTAATGCGTTCAGTCTTCCCATGTGTCCAAAATACATGTCCCCGGCAGAACGAAAGAAACTTCCTATAAAATTATTTGGCCCACTTTGCAAAACGATAGTGGCACCAGAAGTGACATTGCACCTGTTTGCCATGGACTCATAAACTTACTAAACTTCTATACTTTCTTCCCTAGATGTAATCAAATGTCCAAAGCGTTTGAGCCACCTTGCTTCACGATCCTGCCTCATAAATCATCACGATGCATCCACTTCACCAGGACAGCTGCAATGTGTCATCGGTACAGAACTAAGTTAGGAACGAGAGAACAGATGAACGCAAACACCGCGTTCATTGATGGTTCACAGATCTACGGTTCTACTTTGGAGTTGGCAAAAAGCTTGAGGGATCTATCTCGTAAGTATGTCATTGAAGAGTTTATCCAATGAGACAGGTTTATAAACTCACAACAGTTAATTGAAGCTCTTGGTACGGTCATTTTTCGAGTACGGAAACATTTTCAATGCTGAAACTATGACTTTGTAAAATCCCACGAAACTCATTGACCTGACACGAGTACCTCTAATACGGGGTATTCGGCTCTGTCCCTTCGTTGTCTGTTTTAGAGAGGACTGACTGCATCTGCTTTGTCTAAGAAACGATTTCAACTTGCTCTCAATCATATTGCAGCCAACAAGGGTCTCCTGAAGGTCCGTCGTTTTTCTCACGGTGACTTAATGCCTTTGGACACCTCGGAATTAATGTTTCCCGGTGATCTTTGTCGTAAAACTGGTGGATGTTACTTGGCGGGAGACACGAGATCAAGTGAACAAATGGCACTGGCCGCCATACACACGCTCTTTGTACGAGAACACAATAGAATTGCGAAAAAACTGAGTCAATTCAATCCACACTGGAATGGAAACACTGTGTACGAAGAAGCAAGGAAAATCGTTGGAGGAATCTTACAAAAGATAACATATGAAGATTTTCTACCTGAACTCCTAGGGAAAGATCTCTTTCCAAAATACACTGGCTATAAATACTGGATCAATCCTGGTATTATCAATTCAGTCGCCGCTGCTGCATATAGATTTGGACACAGCACAATTCGGCCATCTTTTGATATTCTGGATGAAAACCATCGCCGAATTGGAGCTCCAATACCTTTAAAACACATGTTTTTCAACAACACGTACATCAATAGACACGGCATTGATCATTTGCTACTTGGCCTTTGCACCTACGAAGCAGAGAGAGTGGATCGTAGTTTTGCTGACGGGATAATGGACCACTTGTTCGAACGCAAACATTCTCCAGGATTAAACTTAATAGCATTAAATATACAGCGAGGACGCGATCACGGTCTCCCGGGCTACAACGACTTCCGACGATTTTGCGAACTGTCTGATGCGAGAACTTTTAAAGATACAGCCAACGAAATCTCGTTAGAAAACCGAAAGATCTTAGCAAAGTTATACAACGACGATCCGACAATAGCAGATTTGTTTGTCGCCGGTATAGCGGAAACAGCGTTGCCTGGTTCCCAATTAGGTCCTACATTCTCTTGTCTCATTAAAGAACAGTTTAAGCGTCTTAGAGATGGAGACAGATTTTTCTATCGGAGAGGAGGAGTGTTTAGCAGAGCTCAGCTGAAACAAATCAAGAAAGCTTCAATGAGTCGAATACTCTGCGATAATTTGAAAGCTGGTAAGAAGCTAACAGTACAGGAAAATGTCTTTCGTGCTGTCATCAACGATGTAAAGCGTGTACCTTGCAGCAGTATTCCAAAGATCGACCTCAGTCAATGGAAAGGTATGATCTATCATATATCTATGTGTATGTGAGATCAACATAGCCTGCGAACAGGCTCATAGTTTGGAGACATCCTAAATTTTCGCAGGAATCCAATCTTTGTTGTACTAGAGACAACATGTTGATCCTATAGTCAAAATTTTTGAGCAGAGCGCATTTAGGAATAAGATGTCTAACGTTTTTCGTTTTCTCTCATAGAAATCATCGTATGAGCTGCCGGCGACTTTCCAAAAAACTAAAAAGGATGAAATATAAAAGAAGACTGCAGTGGTCATCTTCCGCCGTATTAATATTAATATTCTATATATTCAATATTATTCTGTCTAAACGCATGCGGTCCACTGTATACAGTTGCCAATAAAGATTAATAAGTTAATTTCAATATTAAAATCCAATATTGACCACCATACATTATCATAAGATTGCTCAATATCAAAATACGTATTTAAGCATGTTCTCTAGTACTTATTACGAGAATAAATTTTATACTGAATGAACTAATTATTCGCCAGAATTTATTGCTATTGATATATAGTACCTATCTGAAAGGAAAGGCATTTAATAAAAGGAACCATACATGTTCATAATAATTGTACATTTTCATAAGTATCCTCCCTCTTACATCATATTTTTATGAGTAAGTCATCCAAACATGTTATGACTCATGACCATCATTGCTCAAAGAATTAAGCGTCGAGAATGATGTATCTACATACAATGCGTTGATAACTTCCCGTTCAAATTCGCTGTCCATCAAGATCTTCTTCGGAGTCGGAATACTCTTCTGAAAAAGCGTCGAACTCCGACACGAAAACGACGTACTTTTCCAACAGAACATCTCTTTCCTTTGCAAGATGTGGGTCGAGTTGAATTAGGGTTCGGTCGAGTAGATTGAGGTGGTTGCGTAGAAGAGCATGTTGAGTCGCTCTTTGTAGTTCCTTTATTTTCTAAAGTATAAAAAGCATACGCGAAGCATGGAAACAAAGATAAAAATACAAACAAAAAACGCAAGAAAGTGGGGAAAAAATGCAATGGAGCAAAAGAACGAAGGCACGAAAATAAACATGGACTAAGTACGAGTTATAAAAAGTAAAAAACAGTTTACCGTTCCATTTTTTCAGGTCAATTTCAGCAAGTTGATTGCACGAAGGTCGAAGTACACTTGATGAACCAGAGAAAACAGCATTTTTTTTGTATAGAGACAATGTTTAAGTTATCACAATACACTCGAGAAAGAGAGACTTTCTGGATCGGTGCAAGTTGCTGCTTGGTGAAGACGTTGTCGTTCTTGTAGAAAAATCTATCACCATCTCTGATAACTTCCAGTTGTTTTTTGATAATACACTGGAAAGTACGTCCTACAGTCCCACCATTGACGGGTTCATCAGCAAGCCCAGCTACCCACAAATCTGCCCATTTAGGGCTCTCATTGTACAAATGCTTCAAAATGTATCTTGTGTCGGCATGTTTGATTTCATTTCGTGTATTCTCAAACTTGAGAGCAGTGCGCAGACCACATGCAACTCTGAAATGGTTGTATCCAGGCAGGCCGTGATCTCTGCCGCGCCAGGTGAGTTAGGACGCTCAAACAATCTTTCCAACAGATCAGACGCAAGTTTACGATCAACATTTTGTGAGCTGTTTCCTAACAGTCCTAACAGTAAAGGATCTATACCATGTTCGTTTATTATTACACTGTTGAAGAACATTTTTCTTAGAGGAATGGGGTCGGATATTGGATTGAAAGCAGGACCAAGACGATCAAACGCTGGTCGTATGGAGCTGTGACCAAATCTATATGCTGCTGTAGAAAATGAGTTGAAAATTCCGGGATTA
>JAODVM010043335.1:11086-37399 GCA_025400095.1 Phenganax marumi
GATCAAACGCTGGTCGTATGGAGCTGTGACCAAATCTATATGCTGCTGTAGAAAATGAGTTGAAAATTCCGGGATTAACGTCCGCTTTATAACCAGTGTATTTTCCTGGAACATTTGCTCCTAAAATCAACGGCAGGTAATCTTCATACGTAATTTTCTGCAAGATTGCTCCAACAATTTTTCTTGCTTCTTAGTATTTCCTCTCCCCGTCCCAATGTGGGTTAATGATATTCAGTTTCTTTACAACCCTGTTGTTTTCCCGCGCAAACAGAGTACGCATCGCTGTCAAACTTGTTGTTCATTCGGCCGAGAGTCACCAGCAAGAAAACATCTTCCAAGACGCTGACAGAAACTCGCCGAACCCATGAGCTCGCCCGCATCAAACGGAAGACGATCACCAGATTTCTTCGCAGTTACTTTAAGAAAACCTCCACAGAAACAGAGAAACGTTATAGAGGTGATCGTAAAAAGACGGCTTGACAGCCATATATATCATTACGGAGTTGATAGGGGGACGATGATACGAACTTAATGCGGCTTTATCTCATCAATGTTTAGGACCAGCCTATTGAAATATTTTAGTATGATCCTGATGTGCCGTGATCCACAAATCTCGTCTTTGAAATGAAGTCGCTTCATTCCCACTTACCATCTTTGCCCCTTAATTCTTTTGCTAATTCTTCCGTAGAACCATAAATCTGTGAGCCGTCAATGAACGCAGTGTTGACATTCACTTGTTCACGTTGTTCGACTTTGTCGGCTCCGTCTATTGGACACGCAACCAGTGAAGGCACGAATGGCAAACATACAATGGTCTCCATGTTGGAGTTAACGCAAATTTACGAACAGCTGATTTAACCTATGTTTCTAAAAACATATAGCTGATGTGGGTGGTTATTTTTATTAGACTTGCAAGGCAAAAACTATACTTCAATCGATATTATTTAACAATTTGTTGGTGAAAGGCGGAGCCTGTAGATGGTTCTCATGTTTTGTTGTAATACGTAGGTATTTTCTCAAAAATCGAAATTTGTTTTGGCAAAACGATATGGAAAAATGAAAGGATAAAATGATGCAAACATATTTACTCCATGTATTAAACAACACCGCAAAATTGCAAAGTCAGCCAGCCGACTTTATCGCCCATATATCTTTAATTATTTAGTGTAAACCAACAAAACTACTTGGACCTGACTATAGCATTTTCCGTATTATCACGAAAACGTCACTGATTTCAAAGGAGAACTAATTATAACCACTTTTGAATAGCATCCTCTGTGACTACATCTCTATAAAGCTTTGTTTATTCTGGCGTTTCTTTTTTGCTGGGTTGTTACATTCTATTTACAATCGCACAAAACACTGTGTAACATATAATTCATAGATATTGAATAAATATAGCTACATGCAAGTTTTCGCTTTTCATATTCCGAATACATTATTGTTTAAAGAGCCCAGGGACATCGACAGAAATGCCTAGTAGACGTCTATCATTGCAATACACCCCTGTACTATTATAGTATGCAAGAAAATCAATATTTCATGCACATATGCATGGTAACAACCAACATACCTGGTTCAGTGGCATCATTACTGCAAGAATTTCTTCTATTCTACCACTGATATATTTATTTACGAACATTTACCTCCATTATTGATTGACTGAACTCGCCAAAGAAAAGTACCTAAAGAAACAATGTACAACACATTCACGATCAACACCGTATACATACAACATATTTAAGAAGTAAAATAGTTCATCTTAAAAACATTTTTCCAATACTTCATGTTATACCAAAAACATCATCGATACTCTATTTTATATCCAACATAATTTTTGCTTTTGGCTCTGAGCTCTCTGGTTTAATTCTTTTTTCTCACCATACTATCGGGTTTTTCGTGCCGAATTTCAGCTCTTACTGGTATAATTGGGTATGCAATATACTCACACACAAAATGAATTCGATTAAACCCATTCGTTTTAGCTGAGTTCAAATCCGGCTCCTGATTCAATGGAGTACAACAACTTCCGTCGCATGGTTTCAATATCTCGATACTCAGGCAACTTGAGTAAGTTCACACACGTGCTTGCCGAAGGTAGCCTGTCGTCTACACCAGCGGTATGTATTGTGAATGGAGGGTAGAGGTCCTGAAAAAAAAAGTTTACACCCGCGCAATGTTTACATCTCTGTTTGTTTGGCTGTTTGTTTGTTTCTTCAGATGCTTGTTTGTTGGCTTCTTTGTGTGGAAGCACAAACAAAAACACAATGGAAGAGTTATGCGCTTTCTCTGAGTGCATAAGTAAACACATTTTGCTGACCTTGAAGCCAAGAAGAGGAGGTCGTGAACAACTTGTAACAAATTTTAGAAGTTGACGACGTTGAACATCGGTGAAACTCGATACGATGGACCAGAATTGCTGCACACACACGTGATCTTCGCTGAAACCACCTTCACAAAAACAACAAACGTACATTATATATGTGCATATTAATTCGTTTAAGCTGTGCACGAGAATCAGTACTGATTATGCTAAATAATTCTCTTCTACATACCTGAATATGAAGTATGGTTCTTCAAATCTTCGATATCGATCGGAACTTGTGCACCAGATATTAACATCTATAGAAAAACACAAGATGTTGGCGAAGCTACAAAGTAGACAGCTAGGGCAGAGTTTTGCCAGCGTTCGTGACATTCATTGTTTCACTCTATGGTAGATAAGTATTTCTTGTATAATTTGTACATTGAACGCAGTGCAAGTTACCTGTAATTCATTAGGATCAAACATACCAAGCCAGGAGATGTCTATCACAGTCGACAATCCTGATCGAAATGCGTTGCAGTGAGCACGAATCTGAAAAAAAAAACATCAAAAGCGTCCACAAAAAAGAAACTGCGTAAGACAGATGTTTTTTTAAAAAAATATATTAGACGTTATTTTGTAACGATGCTAATTAACTTCATCTCTGCCAAATGAGCAAGATTTCTACGCAAAAGTTAAATCCTGTTTAATTCAAATGTTTTTCTTAGTTTTCTTACAAACCTGTTTGTTTAGTCTGTAATCCGCCAGAAAATGAATATATTCAATCCTGTTCTGGTTTGTCACGTCAATATTTCGACCACCGGGTTTCAGCTCAACTGTCTAATAATGAAAAATCAAATGTAGTAAGAATTCACAGAATACCCCAACTAGAGCGAGCCTTATTTACCTCAGACTCTCCAAGGTTATTATTGACCACAGAAAATGTAAGCGAAAGGTCTTCGACATTCGAGCAATCCTTTAGATAAAGCAGGTTTCTTAACAAATTAAAAGATCTACGATTAGTCAAAAATGACAGAAAAGTAAAATAAAACATATGCTGCAAAAATAAAATGCAAAGTAGTGGTAAAATTGCGACTGGTTTTGAGTCACTTTGCAGTTATATGTAGTATACATCAATCTGCTTCTCCATCTTTTCGATGGATTAACCTCTGCACTATACAGCACAAACAGGTTGAATGGAATACATTCTTTTTAGTGCATAGAGTACCCAATGTGGCTGAACAATAGTTAGACTCTCTGTGGAGAATTAACATATAAAGACGAACCTGTACAAATCTGGATCTAGTGACTCTAAATGATTGATATCAACATCTGCGTTAGATTTACTCAACAGCTTACAAAGAAAGAAACTTGCAAAAGGAAGTTCCACCAACATGTTTTCGTATATAGCCTAACAGAAAAGAACATAAATATATAAAGCTAAAGACTCTAATGAGGTCGAACATGATACATAGAGAATTCCAAACGCAGACAATTATCCATACAATCTATATTGCGGGCAGATTCTCTTTTTATGCCAGTGATTACCAACATAAAAGCATTTTGTGTTGACTTCCTGGGACAAAAATGATCATGGTTGCTGATTCGTTCAACCGTTTTACGTATATTATCATAATAAACAAATTACAACCCTGATTGTCAAGCTCGCGGAAACCTGGTGTTTTTTCCGAAAATACAAATGAGCAGGGTAGACTATATGATAATTTTTTATCATTCCGAAAATATAAAATTAGAAATACAAATCAATAAGACGTGACTGTACCTTCCCCAGCATTTTGCCCAGGAAAAAATAATGTTTGAAAACATTTTTTTCAACTAGATGTGCCTAAAATGAAATAAACATACACGATTACACGCAATATACCAAAGCATGAAAATGTGCAAAACTGATTTTCTGTGCTTGGATAGGTCAGGAATATTTACGATTTGGACATGCAGTCATATAGATACTGTAGTACAAAGTATGCTTTTTATCATAATATAATTACTACCTGTGGATTTGGATAAAGTAATTCCTTCTCTGTGGAAGAGAAAAATCCAATATTTCGATCAAAGCCAGCTTTAAGACATTCGTTCAAAAATTCCCTGAAAACGATAAATTACATTAACGATCGTGCACTTTCTTGTGTTACTGATAAAAACTAGGCGTAAGAAAATGAATTATTACCTAAAAAGACCTCCACCGTCCACACCGGCCTCTTCCAAGCCTTGCACGTTGATCAGCTTTACATGAACCTTTTGTTTCAAATCTGAAAACAGGTTTTGGACAATTCGAACTCTTTCTTCTACTAAAGTTCACAACTGCATGAAATTGAGGCTGAGCGATGTAGAAACTATCTTTCGGATATCTCAGACAACGAATATGAGTAGCTATCGCTAAAATTTGATATTTCCCATAATTACGCCACAGCTCATAGACGTAAGGTTCAGTTAATTAAGCAGTCCTATGTCACTGGCCTCTCAGTCTCACTGCCAAGTGGCTGTGACGTAATTATCGGTTCCATTCAGCAACTCTTCTAATACCTTGCTCCCCACTCAATTCGTCAAATGCGTCCTGGTACAGAGAACTTCTTCTGATTCGCACTTCTATGGATGGTCCCATCAAGAAATTATGCATACTTCCAACATTTTGTATTTTATCTTCATTCAAGATTCTTTGGAACAGCTGAGTGCGAAGGAAACGAGCATGAAACTCGGGGAATTAAAGTAAACAAGATATAATAGTATAAATATAATAGAATAAGATTTTAATAATTTTGCATGGCGCAAACAACAATATAAGCATCAGTTTGTGGATACACCACGTATATTTATTATAAGATATAATAGATCCACGAAAAATTAAAGCAAATGACAAACATTTTACGAGAAATTTTCTATTGTATAAGACTCCATAACATATACCTTGACACGATCGACAAATGGAATAACAAAAGGAATATGTTTCAAGATGGCAACATGGCAAAATGTCCTTCCAGAAACACCATGTAAATAATCCGGCGAGTCCAGGGTTTCTACACAAAAAGACACGTTCTGTAAGACATTACGAAAAAACATCACTGGGAAATTCTGAAGTCTAACAAACCTTTCTCGTGAAAAAATATGCCCAGATCAATCTATAAAAGCAGAAAGAATATACGCTTTTAACAAGTCTTTGTATTGATTGTCACGTTGTGTATATAAGAGTAAAGAAACAACAAATATACAGCGTACACCAGTCATTCTCACCATGTCAACTTGAAGATCCACCTTGGATGACAGCCAGTGATCAGGAGGACAATAATGCAACCTCGTGTCACGTGAGTGCAACTGTTTAATCAAGTGTGTCATTGCCTAAAGAGAATGGATGGTACCTTAAGATAGTGCACTTATGTCATGTTGTTGTAGAATACAAAAATCATAATTAATAACATAATTAATTTTATTGCTATAACTGCCACGCTATATACGGTGATCATATAGTGTTTCATGCATCCTGCACAACTGTAGATTCAAAAACTAGCCTCCAGAACTTCATTCCATTTATCTTTGCTGTACATCTCATTTTCACTCAGCGGTTCAGCAAGACGATCTTTGGCGACTTTAAACCTGAGATCATAGTTTGGCACCACAGTCGTCCTAATCTCGTGATTCATAATGTCAATCACACCAAGTGTCGTGTCACACAATGTTCTCGCCATGTCACTTAGTTGCTCCATTGAGAATGGCATTTTAGCAACTGGACAAAAACAAGATTAAATGGTTATAATTCTACAAGGTTGAATCTAGTAATAATGAACACAGTATGACAACCCTAGAGAACTACACAAATTCAACGCCACGTAAATTAAAGCGAGAACAGATTGATTAACTGATTGATTGATTGATTGATTGTATCTAGGTGATTGAGAATGTACACTGCGTGCCAGGGTTATAAACTTAGGGTACCAAAATAAGCATTTTAAAATCCAACATAAAATCTGAACAGCAACACATTTGCGAGATTATGAAAGTGACTGCCTGCGTGAATATGCACCCTTGTTATCTGCCAGATGCAGTGATAGTTTGGAGCCAGCTTGTATTCCATCAACATAAGGCTCACCTGCATCTTGCGAATGGAAATCGATATCGTGTAGGGAAAACAAAAGGTTTGTCAAAAGATAGCAAAAGATTGCCAGTAGAGGAGATATACATTCCGCTTCCCAGTTTCTCAGATTGTTACCTTGGATCACCATTTGAAGCAGTGAAATTTGTTTTCTAAATAAACCAATGTCCAAAACTTTTGCTAGCAAATATCAGAATTATAAGCTGCATTGTTTGATAATATTGCAGGAAACATCACTCACCCCATACTAGCTCGTACAGAAACATGATTTATCAAATTCCACAATTTCTTCAAAAAATTTTGATTGAACGACAAGGTCAACAACAGCCTGAAAGAATGAACACAAATCAACAAACACATATATTGTCCATAACATAAACTTAAATGTATTTATCACTAAACTATTTCAAAGTGTGAAAGAGCTGCCCTAAAGTCTATACATTACAGCACAAATGAACAACATGTTTAGACTACTGGGTATACATGCAAGGGTTGCTTCTCCTTAACCAAGAAGGATCATGATATATACTACTTTGTTCCAAATTTTGAAATCTAATAACTCAAGAATCGATTGCCTTACAACAACAAATAAGTATTTTTGTTCCTCAATCTCTTTCTGACATGATAGCTGCATCGTCTAGTACTCTCCACGCAATCCAACAAAACAAGCTACAAACCTGGTTTTATGAATATGGCGGTTCTGATCAAATATCAAACTATTGCCAATGAGAGAAATGAGTCTGACGCAGTCTTCACTGATTTTTCCTTCAATTGATCTAAACATTTCATTGCCCATTAGCAGAAATGATAAGCAATATGGATTTCGTGACATGATAATTGCACGTACGTAGATTAAAACGTCGACTTTAAAAGAAATATGTATGCTCTATGCTTAATACTATATGGCATATATCACATACATGTATATACATGTACATCATGTACATGTATATTACTTCGCAGCAAGTTGTGCTACTCTTGCACCGTACCTTGATTCCACAGGCGCCAATAATAGTTTGACGTGAGTTTCAGTATTTAGCAATTCAAAACAACTCTCAATCATTTCTTCTTCTTTGTTTTCTTGAATATCCTGAAAAAAATCGCTAAAAAGTGAAGTTGATATTAGACAAAAGCTCTTCAACTCTTTACTGCAAACAAATCTCACAAAGATCTTCTTTTGGAGTAAAATAAAGTGGCATCATAGAGTAAACGAATAAGTTGTCATAAAATACGACAACACTGTCCGGTAAATCGTTTTACAGGACATAGACAATGTAATATTGAACCTGCTCCATTAAACAAGAGCTTGAATCGTCATCTGAATCATCCACATCTTCTACAATTTTGTGTTCCACTTGAAGAAAAGGAAGTTAAAGCACTATTCAGTCAATGCGCAAATTTTAATGAGCACGTGGAATGTCTCCAATGGTCTGAATGCAATCCAGTGCAAGTCAGACGATATGGTATACTGGAACGTGCATGACTGTTTTGTACGTCTTGAGGATCAGTGTTATGGCAACCAACTACGTACACATAACATAGCAGTTCATTCGTAGTTCAGAATATTGAGACAAGCACTCAAGATGCATCTAACTAAGTCTAGTTCAAGTGTTCCAACTACAGTTGGTATAGGAGAAAATACCTTTGGGTGGAAGCTTCTTCAACAAATGCAAAATAATTTCCAAATAAATTGGCATATCTGAAAGCTTCAGAGTTTCTGCAATACAACGATATTTTAACAAAATGCATCCAAGCTAATATAGGTAGGTAGCAGCTTGCTTGTTTGGGTAAAATACAGCAAGCTTCTGCAGTGAAAACACACAGAAATGCCAGCATTAAGATAAACAAGCGTCCTTTATAGCCTCCTTTGCAGAACCCTTGACTGTGCAGTTAATTCTACGTATGTTACAAATAGCACATGATTTCATAGATGTCACTTCTCATTTGCCTTTTGACCTCACAAGCTGCCAAGAGTCCCAATTTCAGTAAAATATAGCCAAAGCAAGCACAGTACATACCTGTATTGGACTGGGCAAGCTTTAAAATAGAGTACATGAGATAAGCACTGGACGCACATTGAGGTGGACTGTCTTTCAAACAATGGATAAAATCTTTGAATGGAAATACTTCTGGATCTTGAAGCGTTGGCAAAAGACAATATTTCACTTGATCTGACAATTTCGGCACAAAAAATGCTTCCGCAAATGAAGAAAGTACAGCAAATCTAAACAAAGGAAATAACATTCCATAGCTTTCAAGCTGTACATTGTTCTAATGAATATACAAGTAGTATACCACTGAGACAAAAGGCCAAACGCTGCATGCAAATCTTGGTAAAAGTAAATGGTATTTGGAGAGATGGAAATATCAATTATTTACACAGGCCATTGCAATGGCAATTGTTCTGCTTTTGGATTTCTACAAGTGGTGAGTTTGTCAAGAGAAATTACAGTAAATTACAGTAGCAACATTTTTAAAAAAAAGTATGTTTGTTAGTCAGCCACTAGCAATCGGGTCATCACAAAGCAAGCAAATCCTTAAACAAATTAAAAATTCTATATTATGAGTTTAGTGCTGCATCAAAAGTTAAGGGCAATTCAAAATAAAGTTAGCAGTAAATTTCTCAGGAAACATAATGTGAAAGTTTCTGTGGTGCCGCTCTAGTGAATTGATGTACCTTTCCTTTTGTTTGAAAGAAGGGCCAGTCTGTCGAATTGGCCTAGTAATGAGGTCCATAAGAGTATCTGCAAGTGGAGTGGAGAGACCAGGTTCTAAGGATGATGGTAAACGTTCTTCCAGCACAAAACGTAAGTGCCAGAAATACCCTATAATAATAATGAAAAGTCTACATCTGTGATAAATTTACTGTGTTGGTAACTTTGGAGACACCACAGAAAAACCTGTATATTACACACTTATTTCTGACAGTACAATCTGTATAGCTCAATTCTAAATGTAAATATGGATATACAGATTACACACAGCAGATGTTCAGTACCCACCATTCTTAGCTAGATGTATGGCAACCATGGTCACAAACCCTTCATGATCCCTTCCACCCCAGGAGGGAGAGGTGAAAACCTCCAGAACACGTAAAGGAATAGCAAATGATCTCCTTGCCTGAATCGCTTCTTTCAAATTGCTATAATTGGATAAATGCAAAATGAAATTATCACAATAAACACCCCAATACTGACACAAATTATCCTGAACTCGTCAGTGCTTTTTATAACGATAGACATCAAAGAGAGTGCAAAGTTTCTTAAATCTTTACAACATTTAACCTGCCACACTCTGTTAATCCTGGCTATTGAGTGTTACTCATGCAAGATAGCTGTGTCTGAGTCTGTGTCAGCTGTAACGTAACAGCACAATACACCACACTGACCATGCCGTACTCTGCACATTTAATCACCCACCCACTCCACAACAACGTGCACATTATACCATGCTCTATTATAGATTGCAATGGTGTCACCACGACGTCTATTTGTAAGTTGTATACTTTCGAATAGTATTTGATTGTACAGGCTTCCATGTATGGCTGTGGACTGTTTTGCAATATAAACAATGAGCAGTGTATGGACAGCATTAAAGCCGAGGTGTTTTGTTAGCAGTACAGCACCTGGAACAAAGGCACAAAAACTGTTTAATCTGAAAAGTCCATCGTTTGTAATCTTGAACTGTTAAATTTTTGCTATTCTTTAGCAATAACTGACAGATGTTTATCTGAAAGAAATATTACACAAAAGGATTAATCTAAATTGTTAAACCACATCACTACTCATTAACTGAGACAAGACTAAAACCATAGTCAGTACAATATCAATATATTGAAACATCAATGTTCAAACTATGCCACAGTCACTCACCAATCGTTCAGAATCTTTATCTCTTGAGTAGAAAAAGAGTAAATAAGTAAGTAACAACTGAAGTGATTCCATGTCTAGACGTTGACCTCTTTTATGCGCCTCCAAGACGGCATCAAATTCTTGTCTTCGCACATGATACTGAAAAGATTTATACATATTTACTAAGATATTTGACTCATACAATGAGTAAATCTAATTACTTTTACCATTTGATATGTGCAGTACCTCTTGCTGTCGAATCCAATGTCCACGAAGAAATGCTTGGATTTTTAATGCACTGTAATTTTGCTTTCTTTGTTCCTGGAGTTTTGAGACAAATTTAGACTGACTGGGAAGTATCCAGCTCCATATGTTTGTAATCACTTAAATTGATTACCTCACGTTTTTCTCGTTCTGCTTGATTTCTATGAATCAAAGATGTTCTTTTTTCCTGAGAAAAGTGAGCATTAGAAATTATAGAACTGCATTGTCAACTCAGTGCATTGTGGGTCCATTTTGTAGCTCTGTTGGTGCTGCTGCTAATGTGGTGCATCTAGCATATTGCAAATACTGTTTTTCAATTATCATGGCGGGACTACTGTTTTTCGGCTGGTCTGGTGCAACCAGCTATGGCTACAGTGTCAGATTGTCAATCGGCTACAGCAGCAACAAGCAAGGCTTGGTTATAGGCTAAAATCAAGCTTTGTTTGGTTTGTGGGAAACTAAGTAAGCTTAGGATGAAGGTAAAGATTATAAAGCTAAAGCTAGAGGCGTTGATGATCTAGCAGTAAGCGAAACGACCGTCATTGTTCGAAGTTATTGTTTATAAAACATAAAACGACAAGCGACAGCACATTCACGAATTGTGATCAATACATGATACTTAACGGATCGTACCTTTTTACTAGCTCCTCGAAGAGATACCTTCGGTTTGGATTTATATTCACCTCCAAACATATTTTCATGCTTCGTCTGTCGCAGCTAGATGAATTAAATTCAATTAATAGCATGAGATGGCAATGTTTCGGCTAAAAAACAATCGTTACAACAAAAATAAAAGTAACATGAGCCCGCGTTTAGTATACTTGATATTACAACCATGATTACAACCAGTGATTACGACGCATTATTTGCAATTTTTTGGAGGCCGTTGGAATTTTCTTGGGATTTTTAGAATACAGAGAAGATAATTTTCAAAAGCTTATTTGAATGTAAATGTCGTAATTCATATTAATTTGCTTGCTCAGTGAGTGATAGTCACTAGTCTTTTAATATCTCATGCATTAGTCAGGCGCCCAGATTGTTTTTGCGTTCCACATGTATTTGTTCAGCACCGGGTATTTCCTACACATGTACTTTGGGCTCAACTATAGGACTGACTTGTGACTTGTATTGATTTCATCTTTAAATTGGTAATCGCAATTATCACTCTGCACGATTAGGGGACCTGAACACTAATCAAGAAATGAAGGGAGCTTGATGAAGGTGTGGATCTTGGGATTTTGGGGGGAAATAGGGAATTTTGGGATTTTTTGAGAGCTATATTGGGATTTTTAGGAAAAGTGACTTGATCATGACAACACTGGGAACGAGGATGGAACACTGAGGTGCAATTGGAAATGGACATCACAGATAGTTTGATAGATATCATAGATAGATGACTTTGGAAAAGGAACAGCCAGCAAGGCGCAGCTAAATGAAAGTGACAAAAAACCCTTTTTGCTTTGTATGTTTACGATCTTGTACGTTTAACGACAAACTTCTGATAAGCACGCAACGCAGCTATAGCACCCAGCACCTGTGCCAGCATATGCTTTTATTAAATACAGATATCAAAGCGCACAAAGTGCGAGACGCACTGAACGAACATTAAATATAGTTAACAGTTTATCATTTTGTTTCCACTTTATTGTTTTTGCGCTCACCAAGCTCACTTTCTTTATTTCTGATTTCACTGCTAATTCAGTACAAAAACACAGCGATGAGCAACGCAACTCAAGTTTCCTTTCAGTTTACAAACTTCTGGCTTCATTCACAGGACTTGATAGAACCCAATCAATCCCTCCGTTCTACGATTCATTCCATCAAATTGTTATTGATTTCTGTCAAACACAAATTAATAGAGTGGTCAAACGCAAATACAGGTGACGTTGTCGTTGTAGATGAGTCATATAAATCAAGGCTTCTTTTACCATATTTAGTGATCTGGAATTTTGTACTTGAATATGATTGTAAACCATTAAAGCAATGTCTTTTCTGTTATGTTCCATTGCGATTGAAAAACACGTGCTGCCATCCTGTAAGGAAAATTGCATTGCGAGTTGCAAGAAAATTGCACCGTGTACCATGGCTTTTCCCACTGGCTTTTACTCACATGGTCTGCAATACTCGCACTACAACCATCAACTGCTAGCAACCTCTTTACAACTTTGGCATAACCATGTTCACACGCACACATCAGAGCCGTAGAACCATCCTTTTAAGGCAAACGAACACGCATGACAATCATTTATGCTAATTACAGTACAGGACGGGCGAAATGATCTCCTGCATTGAATCTGTAAATGGTCACGCAAGGAGAGTACCTAGCAAAAAGGATATCTGGAGAGTTTTTGTCGTAAGCATGCAATCACTATTGAGTGAGACTTCAAGCTTTTTCTGAAAGAGCCTTTTTTCTTCAGTAAGGGCAAAAACAAATTGAAAGTGTTGAAAAGTATTTTCGGAGTCAAGAGTAAGTGAGAATCCCGCTACAATTAACTAAGCACTGCATACCAGATCTGTTGTGTTGATACTTTGCGTTGCACCACACTGAAGAAGAAGATCAACTGTGTCTACGTTTCCTGTGCCAGCGGCTAACATCAAAGCAGTCTGACCAGTCTGAAATTTGGAAAGCAACAAAAGTCATTCGTGACGTTATATTTTTATCTCATTGTATTGTGTGTTGATCATTTCTGTTCCAAGGATGATGCTGTGAAGTGTAGATCACTAGATGAAGGCTCAATACTATGAAAAGAAAAACCTACACTCTGAGCAACACAATTCAAGTTTCCTTCTTCAAACAATCTTCTCAACACAACTTTATCTTTTGGTTTCACAGCGTCTTTCAGAGAACCTAACATAACTGCACTATACCCAGCCTGTGAAAAAACAATAGAGTTACCAGTTCTCTTGCTTCTGTGTAAGCACGAATAATACCTTGTTCGTGATGATCATATTGCAATAATTTGTTTCCAGAAGTTCGCGTACACAATCCCATTTTCCATACGTCACAAGATAATGTAATGCAGTATTTCCCTGCACAAATGACACAAGTATAATAGCGTTAAAGTCAAATACTTGCGCACGCATAAACTCGAAAATGCTTGTTCACGTACATGTTCATCTTGTGCGTTTATAATACCATCCAGCAAGTACGGCAAATGCTGTCGAAACACGTGAATAAGGCCTGACAGTGATTCCTTATTGAATTTCTCATCAGTCACAGAAGTAAACCAATAATCTTCAATGTTCTTCATACAAAGCAACTAAAATAAAGAAAAACGTATTTTATCTTCCTTCTCTTAACAAGTATTAAAAAAGTTTCTTCGAGAGCAGTGCAATCACATCAAAAACGTCGTAATCGTCCTAAACAATTGATAAAAAGAACAAAATATCTTACTAATTTGTTTTCGTCCAAATTGTCATCGTTGTTTAGGAAATGTTTTTGAAGAAGTTTGCATGTGAATACGATATCCTCGCGAGCGCTGAAATGAAAGTGAACGAAAAGATAATTTTCTGGGTACGTTCACTCGCAGTCACTAAACACGAGAATCATAAGATAATCATGCTCCACTTAAACCATCTAAAGCACGTAGAAAATCGGCTGACACTTCTAGTAACGGTTTTTTGTTCGAAGTTTCTAAATTTCGTCATCCGGCTTTTCAGGACGGACGGCTGGATGGGTTACACTCCAGATCCTAGTGAATTAATACCTGTTACGATCTTTGCACAGCTGATTTCCATCAAGGCAATCTGTGATGACGACTTCATTTGCAACTCTTTCATACTCATCACTGAACATTTTTGTTGTAGAAGATTTCTCGGAGGATTGGTTACTAGTCTTTCTACATTGTGATTCATCCTTTGTGTTTGGAATATAAGGTGGAGTGTTTAGTGATAGATCTGTAGCGGTTGATGTCTCAGTTTGATCCACCAAGCTGCCATTACCTACACCAACAGAACGAGTCTGCAAAGAAAAACATCTCTCACAGAAGTTGTCGGTCACGCAACAATCACCGACGCTCACGGAGCGAGTCTCAACTCCGACATCGCCGACACCCTTGTCAGAAGTCTGGGGAGAGCAACTGATACCTAAAGATCGCGACGATTTTGAAACACAGTTCGAACACAAAACATCAGTGACACTTTGATCACCACAACCGACTGCACGGCTTTTAGCAACAGAAACAGTTGACGTTGATACGTGATGATCAAGAAGTATCTGTCCGTCTAGCTCGGGCCAAGGAGACGTCCCAACACCAACACTTCTACTCCCATTGCTGTAAATATCCTGAGACATTAAATCAATTTGTTCATCTTGAGATTCCATGGAAGCGCATTCTACACCAACAGATATTGAAGTTGGACAAATACTAACACTAATTTCTTCAGTTAAAATATAGGCTCCACAACTCTTGTCAATCGTGGACACAACATTCTGAACACCCGCATCTGTATAGTTTGGAATTCGCTCATCTTCTCCCACGCAAACATCATTATGAAAAGTCTTGGTTTGTCCGATTCCGCAGAAATCTCTCGTTAATTCAACCGCATCTTCAGTGACCTTCGCACACAGGTTTTCTCCACTGTCTATGCTAGTGCAACTATCTCGCGTAGATACTATCGTTTGTACAGAGATTTCTTTGTGTTCAGGCGTCCTTGTTTGTGTCGACTTGTTCGCGCATTCCGGTGTCCTTGTTTGAATGCAACAGTCTTGAAACACCTTTATTTCATAATCGTCCTCACTCTTTCTTTTTGGTCGCACCTTGCGTGCTACACGAGGTACTTCTTGATAATTGTCACTAAAGGAATGTCCTAACAGTCTTCCTTGAATTTCTTTGCACTTCTCGCAAAGAATGTCGTAAACAGTGTCTTCTCCAACACCGACACTTCTCGTTTCCTTATAGCCAAAACGCAAGTCTTCAATGGAAGATGATCGAGAGTGAGTCACACTGTTACAACGTGAGCGAGACTTTCTACTTTTGTGTTCCAGCTGAGCTACAAGTAGCCTTTTTTCTTCTTGCAAAATAGAAATCTTCACTTGTAAAAGAGGAATTTGTTTTGCTTCTTCCTCCAGCTTTCTCACTTTCTCTAAACTAGATCGCATCTGATCTCGAATTTTCGAGAGCACAGTTTTGGTCTCCGGTGGGAAGGTTGAGTCCCAAAACGACGACGTAGAGTTGATGCTTTCTTTTGAGTCATAACGTTGTATAGGTCTGGAAATCATGGAGTCCAAACTGGCTCGTGGACAGGTGGGATATGAGAAAGGTGACGGTCTCAGGCAAGGGCTGTGATTGTGCGATGATTCAAAAAGATGAGCGCCATCTTGAGAACTGCGATCACTACTGCAACTTTCAAAACCAGTATCTTCTGAACTCGTACTTTTCAAATAGCTACTCGTTAAGCCAGGCGTGCAAGGAGCCTCTCCCGCAGATGAAGATTTACTTATTCTCCTTCTTTCTGTTATTTGAAATGTCTCCGCATCAAAATCAAAGTAAGTCTCCATCATGGTCAAGTTCACAGGTAACCTAGAACGAGTGATATAAATAAAAATAAAGACCTGGTCACGCAACGGTAACTCAATATTAGAGCAGTCTAGAAGATCTGACTGACTGTGAAATATTCCGAAATCTTTAACAATCATGCATACATAACGCAGTTCGTTGACTTACAACAATCAAAAACATCAGACGAAACTGCAGCAAAATATTAAGTAGTAGGGTTCCACAATCCAAGAGAAGTACAGTCACTGGGAGAGCTGAAAAGTAATCGAATAAACGAACTACGTCGTATACCTTCACTCATTTCTATTTTCCAGTTTCTCTAATCAACTTTTCGGATTCTGCTACAAATGCATGGTATTTATCTTGTTTAATGTTTCCACTGTATGATACAGCTAAAACATCACATGAAGTTAATGCGCAATGTGTGTGATTGTCACATTTACCTCCCACTAATTCAATGGAAATCTCATGCGGTAAACAGCTCTATAGCGCGATGCTTTTGATTCTTAAATTCAACTAAAAATAAAAGTTAATTGTAGATAAGATAAAAGATCTTTTGAACTGCACTTATCTTTAATTGCAGCTAATTTTAAACGACATGTGCAAGAATGATATGCCTCGTAAAGGATTGTTTTTACAAATATTTTTTTCGTAATGGATCAGGCCAAGGTGAGTCTGGAACCTTAAGTCAAACCTACAGGTTTCTTTTCTTAATATAATTACCAGAGAAACTGACGTATATTCTCGCATGGATCCTTGAGGGTGCGTAAAAAACTCTTTGTAAATGCCGCGAATCACGGTCCACAGGAAACCATGGTCGTAGCAGTGGTCCTAGCAAGTAAATTCCTTTCGGGTTGAAACAAGACAGCGGAATGTCATGAAATTCTGCTAACGATACTCGCATATATAGACATATCAGTATAATTTTTAGTTCTAGACATTTCTTGTTGTAATCGCTACGTCGGGCCTTTGCTATCGCAACAGGAAAATATAAAAAATTTTATAGACCTGTAAGTTGTTATGTTAAGATGGTTTGCCTGTCCATCTTTCAACAACGCAGATACAAATTTCATTTCCGTGATCTCGTTGGTGCAGGTTCAAGTCGGAATAAAGTGCAAATACAGATAGCGGATAAATACGTATACGAGGCATATTTTCACGCGGTTTACATACATGCATGAGTTAGCCAATAACCCTCGTAATAACCTAGTTATATACAACTAACTTTTTTTAAAGCAGTCAGGTACAGCGGCAAGAAAAACGGAAATAATTTACTTGACAATTGGGCTGAAACATAACCACTACGGAACCTCTATTGTTCTAGTTATATGCAACGCTGCAGAAACAAAAGCGAATTGTGTAATGAAACAGCAAAAGCTTCTTCAACAAATAGTCCAGATGCATTGTCAAAAAAGTTTTAAACGAAATACACATTGCGCTGCTTTGTATGACAACGCAAATCAAAGTAATCAAACGAAGTATCATCTCCTGTCGTCTTAGGTTTCCATGATTAAATATATGTTATAACAAGTATGGAAAAAGGTACTCGTTAATACACGAACGTTTCGACCAGTTATAGACGCCTTGGTATAAGGAATTGCAAGTGACGTCCATCTTGACCTTCATGTAATTACACAATAGATCTGGAATAGACATTTTACTCACAGCTTGACTATCTTTGATTATGTCATTTACCAAGTTTTTCAAACTAAGATCATTGACTATTTTACTGAATACATAAGAACAAAAACTGTACCGCGGTACATCGAACCCCAGAAATAATTCGCATGATCAAGATAAATGAATTTAATACCGTCTCATTAACATATTTCATATCCTATACATACACAGGTGATTGATTCTTCGTTTGACGATATTGCCTTAAAAAAAGATAAGATCGAGTGGCCGCTTTGGATGCGATGATAAATTTGTTTTAATCTGCATGGTACCGTAGATTCATCTAAGACTACAGTCTCAGAAAGACAGCTTGACTTGAACCCACACGAATGAGTTTAGTTGCCCAAGGTTAAGCGACAGCCTGTACACTGTACAGATTCATGATTATTACAATAGCTACCAGCGTACACTGCTCACTAAGATGGAGCAGCGCAACTTCACAAAAACTCCTTTATTCTTTTGACGTTTATATCTTGTCTGCAATACTTGCGATAGTTCAATAAAGACTACAGAGAGCGTGACAAACGAGATTTAAGTGTGTAGCCGAAATAAAGCAGGAAATATCTAGTTTATCAAGCACACCGCAACACACGAGAAATACGACACTAAAGCCAGCCACTTGGAGCATTTAAGCTTTAAAAATAAACTACTTCACACTAGTAAGAACGGCGATAATATCATACAAATAATTTTTATTGTTATCAACGTCCCGTTTTGGTATTGAAAACGATATGAAGTATTCTTTGCAAAACTGAAGATTAAATAAAATGACAAAACGACTTCAATAAGTCGTTTCATCAATAACCACACAAAACTTGAATACAGTAAATATTCGATGCTCTACACAAGCTAAACGCAAAAGTAAAACAACTACCGCAAAATTCTACTCACAAATAAAGATATCAACTCGCTCAGGATATGGATGTCGCCCAGTGCATTTTGACTGACTGCGAGCTTAATTGTTCTGGTTCTACAGTTCAAGTGCGTTGGAGGGTCATTAGTTACAGCCATATGTTTACAGCAAATGACACAAGTGCCTGCGCCTGCGATGGTATAGATAGAGTGGAGACAGCTATGAACTAAAGACGGTAATCGGTTCCATTGGCATTGACATAGATGCAATATTTCAGTATCGCAGTCGTACGCAAGTGATCAGAGTTAATGAAACACTGCAGTGCCGTGAAAGATGTCAACAAAAAATTTACTCAGTGTTGAATGGTACTGCATTCGATAAGTGCAAAAAATAACGTGGATATCGATCTGAGTATCAGAAGACGTGCACAAACTCTATACTGAAAGATATTTACTGTCAACAGTCAAGAGTAAAATATAGCTCTCTCTCTACTGATTCGTTTCGTCATGCAAAGTAGAAAATATTTGGTTATGACATCACATGGTACACGGTAGAGGTAACCAGTCACAGGATTTCGGCCGATGCGTAGGTCAGTTTTTGTCGGAAAGTTGAAGATAACAACAACTGCTCCCAGCCTAGTCCCTAGGCCTCTCGTACGTGTTTTACTTTCCTGTGACGTCACAAGGAACGTCTACGAGAGGCCTAGGGACTAGCCTGAACTGCTCCGATACTCCGTTCTGATTGGTGAGGAGACAGTCTCGTACTGACACAGAAATTATATATTCATAATCCTACGATACTCAATTTGATTTTCTAACATCTTCTTGAAAACCTCATATTTTTTCTCATAGAATCTAAAACATATTGCAAGGAAACAAGTTGAAAGGAATATTCTCGTCCATGAAAAGCATTAAGTTTCTCCGCCATTTCCGAAGGCCTGTAACGACTTCAGCTATTAGACTGAAGTCAAGGAGTACTATTTTACAACAGTTGTTTTACCGCAGTGCTACAAGATGACCGAATCAAGAATTGAATGCTAGAAATATCAAAAAATATCGATGTTACCTTTTTAAACTGCAATTGGGACGAACAACTTTACCAGCAGAACTCATAGACGCCATTGCCTCCTAAACGTATATAACTTTAAAACTAACTATCTTTATTTTATTATAGGAGTAACTACCTCCGCCAGGAGGGTTTATTTTTGTCTCTTATTTTTTGTTCGTTTTTTTTTCTACTCATCTCAAAACAAATACGAGAAAATTTATCAACGTTTGCGGTTGATTATAACTTTTAAAGATCGATTTGAGCAAATTTCAATCAGAACAAAAACAAAATGGTGGAAGAATACAGTCTCTGAGTGCTTTAAGGTCTCGATACAAATTTTTTGTTTAATTTTATTCCAACGGTTCCACGATCTGCAGAGCATTATACATACCTTTACACTTTTGTAATCCCCGGCAGCAAATGCGGCTAAAATGGCGGATCCCACAAGCACAGAATCCGTTTCACGAGGTAGGACGACAGGAAAGCCTAAAAGATATTAATGTACTATTGTATATGGGTGGGTCCTAGGTTAGTTAGCTAGAGTCTAATGCTGTGAATTGCTGTATTCGCGACTGATACAAGCAGTAGATTCTTCCTGTGCACCATCCTTGGCTAGTTACCTGTGACGTCAGCATGACATTGAACAAAGAGTGAGTTTTTTGAAAGCCCACCACAAATAAATATTGCTTTGATATCGTGCCCGGATGAGTTTAAACGTTCGATGATTTGCTTCGTTCCACACTATAGAAAAAATATGCCTATATAACTTGCAACTCACTTTTTCACGTTGAAAAGAGCCGAGGTCAGGCCGTTGTATTTAAACAAAACATGTTATATACAGCGCATACTCAAAGCTCAAAACACACGTACAGCTAGTGCTTGTATTGTTGCCAAATATAAAACTGCTAAACTCTTCAAATCTTTTGATAAAGACAAACCAGAAACCTACAAAAGTTATACAACAAGAAACCATTTCATTAGTATATTATGCATGGCAAACTTTGGTTCACGAAACAAATCCTGCAAGAATGCACAGACCATGTTAAAACGATGTTATCCAGTTTAGGTGCAAACTTCTATTATGTGAAAATACACATAGCAGTAAGTAGAGTACATAAAGAACTTGTTGCCACAAGATTTATGGTGTAAGAACATTAATATTCGCGAATTTAGGAACAGACTATGCGGCCCACTATGTAACTGGCATTGGAACACATCTTCAACGTGCACGATACAAGAACCAAGAAATCTGTGTGTGTTGAATGTAATGTAGCTCGTAATCTTACAAAACCTATAGCACGTTGTTTTTAGCTCATTGTTGTGTGTCATTGTACATATTTATCTTTTTATTGTAACTTAGGGTCTACAGGAATTGGCGTTTAGCTGTTGTGGATACCCTGCCAGATGCGTTTCGGCTGCATAACATATAAGCGTGTTGTAACATGGCAAAGTTGATAAAATGAATAAGATTTGCAGTTTGTCGGTAAGTTACGTCGTCAGTACCATGTCCATGTCGGATGAACACATCTTTCACGGCGAAACCCGTTTTGGTCCTTTGAACTCCTAGAGATTGGTTGCACATCACCTGCACCCATCTCCTTTTTTGAACAACATATACGTGTTCTGTTTCAAAACGTACCATGCCCTTCAATGACGGATCTGCAAATGGTGACCTATTGCCATGGAAATCAGGATATACGTGGTAGTCCTTAGTGAGTAACGCAGTGTGTTCCAGGCCTTTCGCAGCTTCTTCAAGAATATTCTGTAGCTTCTCGTACACTGTCTGTTCGCTGCAAAGTCCGATCAGTTGTAAATTTATAATCAATGTGACTTTGTCACTTACGACATAGTCAGTAGACTTGACAAAAATTTTGCTTGCCATATCTATTCGTATTTCTTACTTATTTACAGTTGCACTGTGAAGACAAATTCAACAACCATCACTACGTCATGTAGTATAACTACAGGAGATGATTGCTAAGTTTTCAGACCATGTCTTCGTTCATTATGTGAATTTTAGGCATACAGCTACGTAGGCATATTGTGTAATCAGACAGCATGGTTTAATTTTACCTTTCCACAAGTTGATTCCAGGCTGGATGTGTTTGAAGAACATGATCAATCTACAATGCAGAATACACCGTATACGCACTACATTATTCTTCTCCTAATTCCCATTGTTCACCATGAGGATATTCATAAGCCTTTACCTAATCAATGTTTTCACTTACTAATTTTCCAGTTGCACTCTGACCTCCCTCATTCAACCACATGTCAGGCACCATAGCCGAATAATAAGGACCCCACACTCCGTTCACAAATAAGGCCTTCTCACTGATCTGTTGCAAGCAATGAAGGAAAAAGCGAGACATCAAAACTGAGATATATGATCCTGAGGTGACTTCGTACACATGCCACACACTCATAAAAGCTAACTGAGAAAACTGACATACCGCCATATGACAACTTGAAGTACCAGAAATGATCGCTAATCTTGACATTATTGATTGGCATGGAATTTCTTCTAGCAAAGAAGCACCAATTACCCCTAAAGGATTAAAATCACTCTTAATAAGTAATCAGCAGGATTTTGTAAAGACGAATTATTTACATTGATTACTGAGCAAGCTTCAAACAACCCAGACATTCAGTAAAACTCAGAGTACAGTACCAAGTCCACCGGCATGAGCATCAACTATAGAAGCTGCCACAGGTAACCCAGTAGGCAGTCCAAGATCATGTGCAGCTTGCCGTGACAGGCCATGAGCAAGAGGTGTACCAGAAGTAAAAACAGATGTACCACCTTAAGAAATCAACCGCAGTTAGTAAATTACACCCTGCTGGTGCTATCCCATCACAAAATTTATCTGCTGTTAAAAGTACTCTTGTACTTTCAAATCTTTTTTAAAATATTTGCTATTTATCATACTAAAACCTGGCAAAGACCCTGTTCCCAGAATGGCTAGTTGGTCTCATTTACAAAAATGCAAAGATGACAAGACTCACGAATCTCATTCTCATGCCTAACTACAATACTTGCGTGTTCTGTAGACAATTCATTATTCTCTCTCAACTGAAAACCCTAGTAGGGGAAGCCCTGGGAACTAGAATACCTAAGGGCACTTGGGTGGAAAACACTCACTCTTAAAAGAATGTCAAAGAGAGACAAAAAATCACCTAATCTTTTAAAATTATCTTCCACCAATTCTGATAAACCAATACTAGTCCAGAAAGATGGAATCCAACCATAATTACCTAAACATCATAAAGGTCACACAGAATCAGTGCCTCAGTTTCACTGATGTGAAAATATTCCATTGATAGTGTAGAATATTCATTACTTGCCATTAATCTGCTGTGATGAATGTCCCATGTAGTTAAATTTACACACAATGGAGCATAGCGATCTGAGATGAAACATGCACTGGAAATTAACCATTTAAATTATTCTAACAACTTTAATTCCGAATATTCAGAATATTCCTAAATATGGCATGACACAAACGGGACAGGTCCCATGCAAGGAGTCAGGCGATGCACCCCTGTGCACCATGTCATTTAATGTCGAACCTAATAATTTCACTCATCAAGTAAAGCCAGAGCATATCTTCTTCACAAGAAGCCCTTTGCAGAAACCTTGGGTGAACAATCTTTCAAATAATTTGATCTTCAAAGTACCTTGTAATACATCCAGTAGATTTGAATGTCAAAAACTCAGGCAAATCAAGGAACACTGAAATACTCTTCCATCTTTCACCATCCAAGTTGTTCTTTAACCATAAAATTTTTGGTGCCTGCATTTCAGGAGAAATTTTGCCTCCAACATATTTAAGAACTTCATGTTCCAAAGAATTAATGGTCTCTGCTTCTTTCGTTGCTCTGTGATCTAGCCATAGTATGATGTTTCTATTGGTCGCTTGATCGGGTGTTACTGATATGGGACTACCATCTTGACCAAGACAAACTAAGGAACAAGTTGCATCAAATCCAATTCCACGTATCTTGTTCTTGTTAACTTTGTCGCAGGCTTTCTACCATAGAAAAGACAATGATCCAGTTTGATTGGAGAGAATGCAGAGAAGCAGAGTGACTAATTGAAAATATGTTGAAGGAAGATATTTGCTATTTTATTCTGTCTTTGTTATGATAGTAATGGAATTGACACAATGAGTCACCACTGCTGTGTATGTACCGTCAAACCATGGTACAAAGTCGTTTTCATTACTTCATGATAATATTAACGATGATATAGCGTTCTAATTTGGGAGTAATGAGATGATACGCTAATACAGTGAGTATTGTAAGTATTATGCTCCAGTAGTTGAATTACCATGAATTATTGCCTGAACTGAACATACCCTGACGGCGCAACACAAAGAACTCCAAATATCTTCCGATGATTGTTCATACAGCTCAGTTGATGGTTGCCAAATGCGAATATCTTGTGAACAAAATGATATGATTCTTCCTTGAGCATCGATCACAGCAGCGCGAACACTGCTTGTTCCGACATCAACTGCAACATAAGATTGCGTCGTCTGTGATTCCGCGGCCATTTACTGGTGAAAGCACTGTGGTTAGGGGCTATGGCCGCTATGCATCTGGTCGCCCCATGGTCGCCGTAAGGCTCCGAAGTCCCCGAACGTCCGTCCAAAAGACAATGACCTGACCGGTATCAAATACGTCACAGTTACCACTGGGGCCGTGATCCGTGGTTCTGGAATTCAGGAAGTTGATTACTATACGAGTACTATTGTGGTACTATTATACAATTCAGAAAGTCGAGTACTAGTCGACTACTATTCATAGCATCCATTGGGGCTTCTCACGGTAGCTCCTATAACTTTTGAATTGGCGAACAACGGAAAACTTTTCACATAATGGAGAAAATTGACTATCAGCTTTTTGGAAAGGTACTAGTAAACTAGCATTCCAGGTTCCCAAGTACGTTTTATGAGGTTTGATATCCTGAGAGTGAGACCTACCGCCATGCTTGTCTGCCGATTGGTATTTCAATAAATTCAGTCAGGTAGAAGCATTTTGGGCCAACACCTTTAGTTAACCCATTGATGATGTGCGACCATGCCTCTGAAGTTCAAAGAAGAAAGAGGTTTTACCAATGTTGAAATTCATGTTTGCCGAAAACTGTTGCTAGTTCATGGGTTGACAATAGATTACATACAAATACAACCATCTGGTATTAGACGGACAAAGTATCTTAATTTATTCTGGCGATATCAAATTAATAATTGTTTTTCTTGAAGGCAAGCAGAAGACATGAAAATTGTTCTTGCAAGAATATCCTGATATTCATATTGATGGTTCTTGTGGTTGCCTTGGCAGTTGTACTAGCTGTTACTTATGTTCTGAACTTACATTGTGATGATGATGAAAGTACACCAACAATTCACAACTCTACAAAGTCAAACAACTCAGCAAGCTTTCTTTTGTTTTCTGACATCCATCTTGATCTGATGTATAATGCTAGACTAGGAAAATCAGGTTTCTGTAGGAATGAGAGCATTCCTAGCCCATACAGTGCATCTTATGGAAGAGTTGGTTGTGACTCACCTTCACGTTTGTTGGAGGAGGTGCTGAACACCATGCAGAAGCAAGCCACTCATATACCAAAACTAGACTTTGTTATGTTGTCAGGTAGGTGGTGTGATAACGACACTGTGATTGGTTGAGTGTAATTACTTACAAAAATTGTAACACCATTTTTTTTTCAAGTGTTGCACAATTACTTTGACTTTAATTTAAGCCAAAATGGTGTGCAATAAATGTGTGGTGTTCAACATTTTATGAATATAATGATAAAAGAAGAAAGGTTGTCTTTCTTTCTCTAGTCTGCTTAGTATATGCATGATCAAGAATTATGACCAATGAACTTGACTATACGTAACTCTGCACTATGCCAGGTGATACATGTGCTCATCGCCTGTCAGAAAATTTGACAATTAGAAGACAGCAAGTTCTTGAAGCTATGAGAACGGCATCAAAGGCAGTGAAGGCAGTGTTTCCTTCACTTCCTTATTTTCCAAGCATTGGCAACAACGATCTTCCAGGTCATTATATTATGCCTGGTGAAAATGACACATGGTATGCTGATTTGCTGGATATCTGGCAGGATGCCATATTGTGCAAAGATTGCGCGATGAAAAATCAGAGAACAACTGCAGAGGAACTGCGTAAAACGTTCTTGTACGGGGGTTATTACAGAGCATCAATTGCAGGTATGTTTAAGTCAATTTGTCTGTCACCTGCAAATCTGAGCGTCAGTGCTGTTGCAACTGGAGCATTTACTAAGGATAATTAGCCGTAACCGTAATTACGTCACAACAGCATGAAAATGAGGCTTTAGGCCATGCAGTCAGGAGTCGGGACTGATTCTTATACAGAATTGCCATTGTGCGACCTGCAATTTTGCCTTTTGTAGGTCGTAGATCTTTAAAATGTAAGGAAACTATCATTTTGTTGTTATCTTAAACTATATTTGCAGATGGAAACATGACATTACTGGTGCTCAACTCAATGTACTGGACACACAGCACGTGGAAAGCGTACGGCTACTTCGTTGAAAGAGCGAACGCACAATTAGCGTGGCTAGAAGAGCAGTTAGAACTGGCTAAATCATCAAACAAGAAAGTTATTATCACTAGTCATATACCTCCTGGGTAAGGATATAGATGTGTATTATATGATTTCAGTGT
>JAODVM010043336.1:0-18425 GCA_025400095.1 Phenganax marumi
TAATTTCACGAATATCTTTCTCGAATCTCTCAAATCTCTTTGACAGTTCGTCGATATCTCTCCTCATGAAGCACGTGCGCGCTCTTCTTGATGGCCACGCCAAACTTTCCTTACATTTCTCGCAAACAATCACACGAAATTGACAAAGTTCATTTTCATGCCGCAACTTATCCCGCCGGTTGAATACTTCTGGACAGCCGTGGTTCGTGCAACGTACGTGTTGGTGAATAACCACAGATCTTGAGGTGACCATCAAGGAATTCCAACTTGATCAATTCACGACAACCTCGCTCAAAATGATCACAGTGAATCTTTAAATCATGCAACAATTCCAGCAAAACTCTCGGAGGTTTCTTTAAAGACGCTTCCGTCAAATCATGCCGACATGTCGGACAAGTTTTCGAATTTTGTTGTAAATGTTTTCGCACACACGAATCGCAGAAGTAATGCTCATTCGAACACTGCACCGGATGTTTAAGCACATTTTGGCATATTGGACATATCAGCTTCGGGTCTACTTCCTTCTCGAATCTTTGTTCGTCGTATCCACCGACCGATTGAAGTCCACACGCCATTTCCCATCTCAAAATACAACTAAAAGACTACATAGTTTGTTTTGATAACTACATTTTATATATATGTTTTTGAAAAGGCACAACCTCGCCTTGCAGTTTCTCAGTAAGTAATGAAAGAAAACGGTCTGTTGCTTTGGCTACATGATGAGAGCACCTCTGATTACTTCGATCTCAAAGAGCGCTCTTTTACTAATCGTTTTTGGCCATAGCAAAAGTTCATTAAGGCCAATGTTATTCAAAAAATGTGATAGTATACAAGGAAGTGTTGTTCTGAGAAAACAACCGTGTCCATAATTATATTTTTATCACTTTTCATGCTTATTTCTTACCTATACTAGCGAGAGAATAAGATTAGAAAGAGGTTTTAAGAATTATACCATCGAATGTTAAAGTTTCTAGAAATGAATGCAGAACAGATTCGCCTATGGTGTATTATACACAACACCATTGTTAAAGCTATCTAAAATATATTCCTTGATGCTCATCACTAAATTCTAAAACTCTCAGGAGGTTTATATTTTATATTTTATACTTTCAAATTTATATTTGGCCCTCATATATAATAGAACAATGCTGCTATATGGAGAAATGAACTGTCTTTCTTATCACCGGAACATTTTGGTACAAACAACGGCAATATAGGCAGTATCCGCGTTGCCCATCAAGCCCATGTTGCGATATTATGAACGACGGACCAATTTTATGTCGCAAAAAATCCAACATAAAACGTACAAATAACTAAATCTCTGAACCCGCTCGGTTGGCAGTAGTACATTTATATTTTAGGGAAAAAAACAAAAATATATCAACGCGGAAATCCACAAAACACCGTAGATGCATAGGTAACTACTGTAGTAATATAATAACCAATCAACTGTTATATATTTTATCTGTGCTAAATTATACTGTTAGTCATAATTTGTCACAGACCTCACTAATATGTCAGATTGGAAGTGATGCTTCCACATTGTTAATTCAAAGTAATTATGTTATAACAATGTATTTAAAAGGGTAACTGGTAAAGGAACACATAGCTCTGTGAGTAAATCCAGCGTTTTCGACAAAGCTTATAAAAAAAGATTAATAAATACTAATTTAATTACTAATCAATTGTTATATATTTTACCTATGCTGAATTATACTGTTAGTCATAATTGTTCAAAGACCTCTTTAATATGTCACATTAACACCAGATTACTGTTTGCTTTGTTACTTAGTTTTGTACTATCCCTGATCCTCCTATATAAGCACTATCAATGCCTATAGTATTAATGTTTACAACAGTAGAACCGAAGCGGAAGCTGCTTAGACATACGTACGATTCAAAGTGCTTTCAGAAACGCAACAGATGCGCTTCGTTTGGTTGTCATGGGCGAGAGTCCCCTCCATGCGCTACCAGTGTTCAAATCCAAACACTCCACTGAATCAAGACGTATTTGAGTTTCCCAATCGAACTCACAAACACAAAAATAACATTGCTCGTGATAATAGCTGCACTAAAAGCCCTTTTATGATTGAGATTCGGTAACATATTGATGTTTCTCGTTTTCACATCATACACAATGGTTGTGTTCAACGTTTCACCTTTTTCACTGACTCCTCCGATCAAAAATATCTTACCATCATAACTAACAGTAGCCATATAACAAATAGCAAAAGGCAGAGGCGACATTTCTTTTCATGTACTATTTTGTATATCATAAACATACACAGTGTTTTTAGCGTCATCAACGAACACTGATTTCGTCCCTCCAACAAGCATAATTTTGTTGTCATTAATCTGACAACCGTGAAAACATCTTGGCTCTGGCATCTGCGTCAATAAGTTAGTACCATACAGACGATTTAGCCGACTTTCGTAAATTCCATCCGAAACATTATCACCGTCAAGCCCCTCAGTTAAAATCGCACTATTTTCATAACCAACCATTCCGTGTCCACGACACTTGATTGGCATTTTCACAGGGCTCTTCATCCATTCCAAAGGTTCCACTTCAACACTCAAGCATTCCATATTATCCGTGTCCTCAGTTCCATTCGTGTACACTTGACGCTCGTGGACAAATGCTGACGCGACAGACCGCTGCTCAACGTTCATCGCTGGCTCTACTGTCCAGGTATTCCCTGCCCAGCTGTACGACTCTACGGAGTTTAGACGTGCTTTGCCTTCACTACCTCCGCGGCAAACGAAAATCTTTCTCTCGTTTGCTACTTCGTTTGACATTACCAAACGCGCCATTTCTCCTTTCACGTAATCCACATCATCTCGACTGGCCATCATACATCGAATTTCTATCATGAACTTCTCTTGAGTCGCCTTGATTTGCATCACTTCACCTCTTCTTTCTCTGACATCTTTCTCGACCCTCTCAAATCTCCTCGACAACTCGTCGATATCTTTTCTCATGAAGCACACGTGAATACTTCTCGACCGCCACGTGAGAATTTCTTCACATTCTTCGCAAACGATCACACGAAATGACAAAGTTGACTTTCATGCCACAATTTATCCCGCCGGTTGAATACTTCTGGACAGCCGTGGTTCGTGCAACGTGTTGGTGAATAACCACAAATCTTGAGGTGACCATCAAGGAATTCCAACTCGATCAACTCACGACAACCTCGCCCCAAATGATCACAACGAATCTTTAGATCATGCAACCATTCTAGCAAAACTCTCGAAGGTTTCTTCAAAGGCACTTCCGTCAAATCATACCGACATATCGGACAAGTTTTCGAATCGTCTTGTAAATGCTTTCGCACGCACGAATCGCAGAAGCAATGCTAATTCCAACATTGCACGGGATGTCTGAGCACATTTTGGCATATCAGACATATCAGCTTCTGGTCTACTTGTTCTCGAATCTTTTGTTCGTCGTATCCGCCGACCGAGTGATATCCACAAGACATTTCCCATTCCAATATACAACTAAAAGACTAGCTACATTGTTTGTTTTGATAACTACGTTTTCTATATATATTTTATTGAAAAGGCACAACCTGGTCTACCAGTTTCTCAGCGCATAATGAAAGAAAACGATCTGTTGCTTTGGCTACATCATAAGAGCACCTCTGATTACTTTGATATCAAATAACGTTCTTTTATTAAAGACCACTCGTTTGTGGCCATATCAAAAGTTTACTAAAAGAGTATAATTATTCAAAAATACGACATTATGCAAGGAAGCGTTGTTCTCAGAAAGCCGTTCCGTGTCCATTGCTATCTGTTTGTCCCTTTTCATGCATTTTTTTTTACTTACTAGCGCGAGATTATGATTAAGAAGAGTTTTCAAGAGTCACACCATCTAATTTTTGGTAATATTACAACTGAATACAGGGAAGCTTAGAAATAGCTATCCAACGGTACTCTATTTTAACGTCACCGGGAATAGTAAGGAATCAAGAACTGGGCATTATCCCAGTAATTCGAAAATATTTGTGGTGTTATACTTTGTTGCTTTGTTAATTAAAATTCAAAAATTGATGACCTCCAGGTTAAATAACTCCATATCAAAAACTGAGTGAATTGTTCTGTTTCCTTCACGACATTACTACTTGAACAACTAACGTACATTAAAAAACACTTGGGTTGAGCCAGTGAATTCTAAGAGACATCTACAACTGGAATACATGAGGCCAGCAGTTCAATGAACCACGATTAAGCCAGCTTTTTTCACCAAGAGTAAAGTTGAAACATTAAAACATAACACGATACCTGGCGAAATTCTTCGGCACATTCATACTTGCGGGAAATCTCGAAAAAGGCTGGTACCCTAACATCTTTTGCTTGAAGATGATGGAAACCACTTAAGGCCATCCAGAAAGCGAAGTATTTTGGATTAAAAAGGCATTTTTTCGCTGTTTTTGCCCCCAAAACAATCTGTTTCCCGCTTCTTAAAACTCGCCTTAGTCCTTTTATCGAAAAATACTGCGCGGTTCCCGCCTTTTGCTATAAATGCGCCTGCGTTATTATATGAGCGGTAAAGATGAAGCTCGATACTTCATGTAGTTCACGTATTGATCATGGGACAAAATCACAAAAAATATGCTAGTGTGGGCTAGAGCAATTTAACACACACCTTATGCCACTGACCGTTCAAAAAATATATTATATTATGAAAGCTGAGCTCACAAGTTGCCACTCACCCTAGCCTCAACCTGGTATCTGTTAAACTGTAATCTACCACAAAGATTCAATGGATGTGAGGCGGGTTCCAGGCTTTTACCGAGAGCTTGAAAAAATTTGTGTTTTTATATAACTCTACAGAAACTACAGAAACAGAAGTCTCCAAAAAGGAGATTCTATGTTCTAAAACAAGTTGCTTATTTTTGAGCTTCCAAAACCTGTGTACTTACACATAGAATTATAAAGGCATTGTGAATTTTCAGAGCCCAAATTCCACCAAAACGTTTAGGCTAAGTAGATCAGACGACTACAACGCAAGTGTCTCCATGCTGAATATTTAAAGAAAGCATACTTGGCTAGAATGCAGTTTAGTGGACACCAGATTAGCACAAGCTGGGATTGCGGGCTCAGCATTCGCAATCCAATATTTTTTCAATGGTCAGCATCATAAGGTGTTCGATTAACTGCATTCGTCTCAGGATACTTTCCTTTTGAACGCTTGCTGCCTTCAAGGGCAAGGTGAATACCTTCGTTTTGGCTCTTGCTAAAAGCATGGGGGACGTGTAAAATGGCTAATTCTCTCGACAAAGTTTGTCTTTACTTTTTCAATTCATTTACTGTTTGGTCAGCTTTTCAATTTCACTTCTTTCATGATAAATTATAACATGCACATAATTTTAAACATTGCATAAATTATACAAATTCAATCTTGAAAAGTCATTTAATATATGTCTAAATTTAGAGCAAAATTTTTGCATAAATGATAAAAGTACACAAATACGATGGAACATTTTCGGAAACAAACAAGCAGATATACAAAACGTACACATTTCAAATCGAAATGCCTAAAGTCTAGGGCTAGAAAAAAGACTTGGAGAAAATCTTTTTTGTCAATAAAAGATTTTCAGTAATAAAGAAGTTTTTCAGCAATCGAAAAAATACACGATGACGGCATGTGATACAATATTTTGAAATCTACACTGCAAGCTCAGCTAGTGAGAATGTAAGATTCCACTGCTGTCTAATGTATTACTATTTATTTTTGTTATGAAGTTGTTAATGACGAATTCGAAGAAAAAAAATTTGGCCAAAATGAAAATCTTCTTTTACCATAAAGTACAAAAATAACAAAGGATTTCCCAGCCCTGCTAAATTCATTTTCGTTCGTATAATAGAAGTGTGTTAAAAAGTACCTTTTGCAAAGGGAAGCATCGTCATTCGTCGCCATAACTGCGCTCTCTTGTGAATGCATCATATTTCCATAAGAAAAGATACCATTCAACTTCGAACACACTTCAAAGCTTGTGAAAAACAAGACTTTTTACTGCTTTTTACACACTACATCATGCACGTTTTGCACTGATTTTTGGCGCCTCCATTTTGAGCAGTTTGAGCCAGCACTCTTAGGACAGCAGACTTTCGTGATCTGCAGTTAGCTGCGTACTTCATTTAATACATTTCAAATAAATTTCAGAATCAGGCGTCTAACGTTTGTCCACGCAGTTAAAAAACAATTACTGTATGGTACATACCAAATAGCAAATAACATATTATATAAAAACAACTATTACATATCATATTATAATATTACTACAAGCCAAAAAAGCTTTTTTCATAAATTATACTCTTTAGCAATATATCAATATCCAAAGCAACAGTTTCAAGAACAAGGAAAGCCCATTTCTGCTTTGTCAAAATGCTGCAACTCTGAAAGGAGGAAAACATCAGTCCATGCAAAATATCTTCAATACGTGTCTACAAATCGATGAACATTTTTCAGCAAAACGATGTATGGTAATTCTTCTTCAAATGGCTTAAATATTACAAGTATATACAATCCCTGACCTTGATAGAGACACTTCAAATCAATGAAGATGGTATTTTTCCATAGAAAGATATATTAGAATTGCTTTTCAAATGACTAAAATATCATAAACATGTTAAATCAGTGATCCCAATATTAAAAATTCAAATCCACAAAGAGAAATTCTTCAACAAAAAGGTATATATACTACAATTTTCTGTCCATGACTCAAATATTTTAAATATGCACAATCCCCGACCTCAACATCAACACTTCAATTCCATGAAGATGAAGTTTTTGCATAAGAACTATTGCAATTCTCCTCCAAATCATTTAAATATCGTAAGCACATTAAGTATAACCTCGACCATGGATGAGTCAAATATTACGTGGTATTCAAAACACCAAAAAAGACACTAAAATTATGCATGCAGTAAAAAATATTGCAAGATATAATTGCAAACCTTGATGAGTCTGAGGAGGAACCATTTGGTAAACCGACAGTTTTAATTGTTTTCGGTTGATCTTTCACAAAGTTTCGACATGATGCCAGTTTTGATTCTAAAGCCTGAAAAAAAAAACCAAAAGACTTAACAAATGTATTGCAAAATAATCCACAAATCTGCAACAATCCAAGTTACTGAAGGAGCTATTTAGCCCAATAGGTTACAAGAATCTCTGTCAATTTGATAAGTGAAATCAGTTACAGTTACACTGCATATAAACTTCAGAACAGGCCAACTGGGGCACATTGATTACTGTAATTAGTTTAGTAGCATAAGTATTCTAATTATACAATATATCATGGAATGGCTACTGTGTTTGAAGATGAATTTGCTAAATGAATAAGTTTTTACTCATGAGATAGTACTAAAACTCACCCCAACTTTTCGTAAAAGATCACCGACTATATTGAGAGCTGATATCCTTGCGGATGGTGCAAGAGGTGTGCCACCATTTTGACCTTTATGAGGCGACGTTGCAACCGAAGAGTGTTCAGTCTTGATTTCACGTTTAATATGAGCTGGAGTTCTACTTTTATCATCCTTCCTTCCTTCAACGTCAGCCTTCACTGCCGTCTTCTCAAGCTCGAGGTTCTTTTGTGTTCGAACTGCTAACTCCTGGTGTAGATCTGACATGAAAGAGCAAAACAAGCATATAATGGGTTCGAAAAAAGGTCCCTGATTACATTGAAGGCCCATTTCAACACTACAGAGAAGTCTCTCTAAAGCAGAAAGTCTTGGGAACCAAATTTAATGCCAACCTTAGAAAGGTGTCTGCCTTATATGGGCGTCCTGGGTCCATTCTAAACTTTCCATCTGCTTTTAGAGAGTTAATTGCACACACTATAATTTATGTAACAAATAATATTGATTATGTATATACCTCTTGCTTCATCTTTTAATCTTTGTACAGTTTCAACTAAAGTTTCTTTTTCATCGAGTTCATTCTCAAGTATCGCATTTCTTTCTATTGCCTGCAGAATAAACGTAGACAAGATGAAGCAGTGTCTTGATGATTGAGGTGTCAATATATTTGGCAAGCATTGACAAGCAAATTTTTCTTCATTTATCGGTGACAGTAACGCTAAATAAATAAACAACACCCCAAAGTTGTCAAACCATTATTAACTACCTCATTCAATCTTTGTTCAAAATCTTCCAAAGAGCTGACCGTCACTCTGAAATGAAAGTATTAATGCTTCACTGAGTGACTGGCAAAGCAGTTTAGTACACAATCCTCATGCAGTGCACTCTATCTACCATCACCATGATTTCACTCAACAGGAATGATGGGATAACTCTAAAATCTGTACTTAGGCAACTTCAAAATAATATCACAATAATATCACAATATCAGAGACTGCCAAGTTGGATGAAAGCTCTTGAATACCAAACACAGCAGATGGCACTGCTATATTTGGCAGTAGCATCTCTGATGATTATTTTACTCTTCAACACTAGCACAAAAATACCTAAAATTTTTCACACATTTCACAAAGCAATGATTATACATTTTTATAATGCGGATAAATGAAGTGGAAATTATCAAAACAAAGAGATAGTCATCAGATAATATAAGAGATCAAGGAAATTGATATTGGCTCTCCTGTTTCGAAATTGTCTGAGCCGGTTTTTGATGCACAAAAGAACTTCCTTTAACTCCCTAATGATCAATTCACCTTAAGCAGGTACATAGTTTTTGTTAACCAGTTTTATACCCAGTTTCTTGCAAGTATTTCGATTTCAACAGAGAGCTTACATGACATTATCAATATCTTTACACTTAATTGGCATATTGTTGCTCAGCAAGTTAAAGTAACAATATATAACATCAAAAACAATAACGAACTGATAGTCATTGCTAAAACATATAGGAAACTGAAACATAGATTCTTCACCCCAACATGATTATTTTGTTACTATAACTTCAACAATTAACTATTATCTCATCCAGTGGCAAGAGTTCAACCCTGATGAGCAAAAATTGCTAGCATTTGAAAAGTCACAAACTAAAGCAGGAAATAGTGGGACACATTATCACTGAATGAGTTAATAAGAGAAATTGGCCACTAGTTTAGCCAACCTAATATCTAACAAGATTTTAACTCAGACAAGTAAAATTCTCTGGCACTAGAGGAAGAAACACAAGCAGGGCACATTGCCACTCATTGAGTCAGATACAAGTGTCTCGCATGTCCTCCGCCAAGAAAATTGCCTCGTGTTAGACAGAGTAAAATGACAAAGTTTGACAAGTTCGCTATTTTTCCTCATCAAGATAACATCACCTTGCTATAACTAGCATGTCAATCTTGGAATATTGTATAATCTGTAAATTACTCAAAAATTGTATATGCACAAAATACTTATGACGTCAATACACTATGTTTACACTTTACACTATGGTAACTCCTTACTGAAACTCAAAATTGGAAAGTCTTTTGGAGAGTTACCACAAAATCTGTGAATTGTACACATAGAAATTATGCATTACCTTTTTGCTCGTTCTAAATCATCGTTCGATTGTTCGAGTTGTCGGACGTACTTTCTCAGTTCATCCTGTATCGCTTTGAATTGTGCATTTTCATCTTGTAATGCAGTTATTGTTAGATAAGACTCATTTTGACTAGCCTCGAGTTTTTCCTAAACAATTAAAATAGAATTTTTAGTCCAACTGCTTCAATTTCTTCAGCAATGTAAAATAGCTATGAAGAAATTATGTTTTTCAATAATCCAAGCATGAATATAATATTGACTTTGATTATCAGTAATACATTTGCAGGTTTCCGTTTTTACAACACCTTTCAATCTCCCAAGCCTTTTGAATTATTAAAGTTAATATATATCAAAGACTGACTCAACAGTGCACCTTGATAAACATAAACGTTTGTCACAAAATGTACCTTTAAATTTTCATTATCTGTTTCTAGTCTTGTTTTAATGGATAAAAGTTCTCTTTGCCTAGCTTCAGCTTGTTCCAGTTGCGCTTCAAGTTCGGCCTCTAGCTCTCGACTTCCTTCTTGAAATTCGTCCAGTTCCTCTCTCGCTTCTTGCAATCTGAGAAAAACAACAAAGCGAAATTCGTCTACACCTGTTTCAGCAAAAATAGCTACGGGGTTTTTTAAATTTCTAGCCCTTACCGCCGTCGTACAAAGCCAACCTTTTGAACTAAGAAAGAAGGATGGTAAGGCAATAAAAAACAGACCTTAGCGAATAATCTTCTGCTAAATTTCTCCAGTATTTCGCCTCTTCATGCGGGTCAGTGAACTGCGGTTGTTCGCTCTTTGTCGAGTTCATTCCCGGCATACGCATTTGTTTCGTCCCTAAAAAAAGCCCCCAGCCGCAAACTACAGCAGAGAAAACGATTCACATATGGACGTGGCTTCTTTCACGTCAAAACACGCACCATGAAGTCTCACTAAAACGATTTCGTAGACATTTTACTGTACTATGGAATTTGTAAAATGTGGATGAATATTTTGCAACTGACATTTGATCCTTCTTCCCGGACGTGTGACGTCACAGCAGACGTTCAGGTAATTATGACTCCAGTTTCAGCTTCAAATTAAGAGACCAGTTTTAACTTCGCTGCTCATTAAGTTTGCAAATTTTTAGTCAGTTTTGTTGTTCATCAGTGATCATAGTTTTTAAAACCTCTGAAATCAAAGTGAAAATGACAACCATCCACTGCTGTAAACTGTTCGTTGTTTTGCTAGAAAGTAATGGCACTTTTTCAAGCCAAATTTTCTTATGTTCAAGCAAACTTTTCTGCAAGATTTTGATTGATTTAACGAGAAAAAGCGTTTATTGGTCAGTCTTAACGTGCTTAGTGTATATTATTGGCGAAATATTAACTTGTTTCTTTAGCAAAATAAATAGAATTTTTTCCTCCAAACTTTAGTCAGCCTCCCCTCCTGACCACATAAGTAGTCCAGTGCGGAATTGAGACCAATGACCTTTTTCTCCTCCGATTTTGGTGCAAAATGGCGTCGACATCGTCTTCAATAAGCAACGTTAAACTTGGCGAATTGCCGGCTTATTTCCAGAAGGCAAAGTACAACAAGATACCTAGTGGTTTTATGAGCATGATATCTCGCTATCAGCAGAAATATATTCTCTGTAAGAACGGCAAAATGACACCAGTGTTCCATGTTGCTGGCTTTTGTATGCTGATCAACTATTGGATCGAATATAAGCATTTAAAGCGTAAGTATGAGGCGATTGATGCCGGTTTTTCCATAAAATAGCGAAATAATTTTCTTTTGGACTATACGTTTTGAAATCTTCGACTATTGTATATTTAGGTATTCAATAATCCCCCCCTTGCCTTCCCATTGGTGCTCTCAAACGATGTAACACTGAATACTAGAAAAAATTTTGGTGGAAAGTTAATGCAAAAAGATGTTTTTGTCTTTGCAGACACCAGTATGTTACGAAAGTACCATTGAGATTTGAAGAAGACGAAGTCACTCAAAGAAATGTTTTGATAAACGTTTTGTGAAGTGTTAAAGGAACTGACATCAACATACGCAGATAAAAATGTCTTGTGAAATTTGTGTTAAGAGTGATTAAATTGTAATGACTTGGTTACTCTGGTTTGCTTTTAAACTTTTTCTAACTTTTCAAAATTTCGGGTTTTTTCTTGGAGCAAATTTTCACTTCCACTATTTTGATGGTGCAAAAAACTTCCATTTGTCTCCCATGCCTGTTTTCCACTAGGCGGAATTTTCCGTGCAGAAAATAAATCTACCAAACTGATTGGCTAGCAACATATAGCGAACCAATCACGTCGCTAGATTTATTTTCCTCACGGAAAATTCCACCCAGTGGAAAACAGGTTTCAAACATTCTTACGGATTCAGGTCGAGTGTTTATTAACGATGTCAAGAACGTGTAACGTTCGAACAGATAAACATGCGTGTTGTTAGGTGTTGCCTTGTACGTTGCTATATGAGTAATGTTTTGTCAATTGTCCAAACTCAGTGCAAATACATTCAAAATTTATCCCAGGCATGTATCTTCTGGAAATTCAGGATGAGTTTAAATACTATTCTAGCGATAGGATTACACCGATATTTGTAGGTACCAAGAACGAAAATAACTTTAATTCTAATTTCAAAATACGAGCACTTTGTTTCACCGTGTTTGCACAATTGACAACGCAGTAGTCTCGCATAACAACGAACAACAACCTGACATCTAACAACGCCCATGTTCATCTTTTTTTTTGAATGTTCACATAGTTAATACAGGGCTTTGTGGAAACACCACGTAAATTTATTTATGCAAAGCTTTCGGTCCATAAGCCCGGACCGTCATCAGTGCAAAGCCTGATGACGGTCCGGGCCCACCGGACCGAAAGCTTTGCATAAATAAATTTACGTGGTGTTTCCACAAAACCTTGTACTAGACATTTTATCACCATGAAAATATTCAAAGAACTTGTTCAACTGTTCTTGACTCAACTTGAATCCGCAGTGAATTTCTCTCTAACATTACCAATCGATATACTTTCCAAAAAAACCTCATTATCAGGTCATAAAATGGCCTGTGTACAGCCTGTATCACATGGTACTACGGACTGCAGTACAGTATTTAGCAGTCTCCACCTGATGATGGATTTAACTCTGCCAGTCCAGGTGATCTGAAATCACAGAAAAAGATTGCGACTAGTTGTCAAACAAAAACCCATTTTTCGCGTAAAGAAGATTGCTATCTCACGAAGAACATTGTGCTTTGTTCCCAAATATGCAACGGGCTTGTCTTTCTCACCAAAATATTTCTACGAAGTTTCGATCAATTTCATGAAGAGAAAGAAAGAAGTGATCAGGTTTTTTTCTAGTTATCATGCAATAACAGAACATCAGGGTGGATTAATTAACTAAAGGCCATTTTCCACTACGGCCGTTTTGCCCGCGCGGGCGGAGCGCACAGATTTGAACATGCTCTGTCGTTGTCTGTTCGCGCTTGGTCTCGCGTGCAGGCCTGGAAAGTTAAAAGCGCTTCTGCTTTCTCCGAGTGGACGCGAGATCAAGAGCGGACAATCAACAACAGAGCGTGTTTAAAAATGTCCGCTCCGCCTGCGCGGGCAGAACGGTCGTAGTGGAAAATGGTCTTAACCCAACACGCGAAGGAACTGCGTAGTTACTCGGCAATACACGCGTGGTGATCACGCGCTCATTAATTACGTCAAAAGCAAGCATTATAAATTAGAGAAGCCTAATTAGTTCATTATATGATATTTACCTTGCGTTAGAGAAACTTCGACATTTGAGATTATGCGTTAAAACGCGTTTTTACTGACATGTTTTGAGTTGAAAATGGGTCAGTGTTTTTCCCTACGTCGGGGAATAGGGGCGAAAGAAGTGGCGCCCGCCGAGGAGAGCGAGTGCTATGAAAAGATTGAAAAAAAATCGACAGAGCAATCAGAAAAAAGCAATGGTATATTCTTTTCATAAATTGTACTTGCTTGAAAAGTTTCCTATGAACAGGGCAACTGACTTCATCGTGTGTACGATTGCCAAGGCAAACTTATTCGTTGCACACACGAGCAAGCGAACTCGTCAAGAAACTTGTCAAGCAAAACTTGTTCGTTGAATAGCAACTTATTTTTTTTAAAAAAACAAGCCTGCATGGTCAATAAAAGTTTGCAATCGAAATTTAAGGTGAACGTCCAAAACCTCAGGAAGTCCTCAAAACTCGCGTCATCGAGGTACAACCTTCGACAAAGAATGAAAACATTTCATTGGCCGATATGGAAATCGAACGCAAGCCGACGTTGCCGCGACAACTTCCGCCGCTGCCTGCGTCGGTCGTTCGCAAGACGAAGTGCGTGTATCGTTATCAGGGGGCGCCTATCGGCAAGAAGGCTGAGGAACTAAGATGGAAAGTTAAGGAATTCAGAAATGCTGAAGAAAGTTTGGACGACGGCCCAAAACAGAAAGCACAAGGTATTGCGTTTTTGCAGTTCTAGTTTAGTCGGCATAGTTTCTTCCTACGTTCAAGTGAACTCGTCAAGAAACTTGTCAAAAAAAACTTGCATGAATGGTGGCGCGCACAGGCAGGAAAATCCGTCAAGAAACTTGCAATGGAAAATTCATTCTGTCGTTGCACAAACGAACAAGAGAACTCGTGAAGAAAAAATGAAAGGAAAACTAAGTCATATTAACTGAATTTCTCTCCACTTTATTTACTTTGTGTGTAGCAAAGCCAAAAGAAACAGCGACGAGATCTCTTGCGAAAGAGGTCAATGCTATATTAAATCTTGTTGAAGAAGGCGAGAGAACCAGCATTGAAAAAATTGATTTCAAGTGGCCAGGCCTCGCTAATGATAGCAACAAAGTGCAAATTGAGACTGCAAAGAAACGCAGTTCTGAGAATGAAACATCTTTGAAGAAAACGTCTTCTTTTGAGGAAGACATTGAAAAATATTTTGATGAAAAAACAAAGCCAGAAGGCAAACGGATCAAGGAAACTGCAAAAGAATGCAGTTCTTTGGTGGAAATATCGAAAAGCTTCAATCTCTCTGGCCTGAATAAAGATATTCAAACTAAAAAGTTCGAAACATGTGAACCAAAGGTTCAGACATCGAACAACAAGAATGAGAAGAGGTAAGTGGAAAATGTACAGTTTCGAAAATAACAGATTCTAAAATTCAAGTTTACAATCTTTTGGGTCTTTCTTCTCAAACATGTATTTCTTTTGATTTTTCTTCCTGAAAATTTATTAAGTTTCATAAGTAGCCGTATTTTTTACTACTTTCCTATGACAGAAAGCCAAATATTCGTGCCGAAATTGCACATTTGGCTGTGCGAAGCCAATTTTTTGGTCATTTGGCAAATGAAACTCAGTCGGAAGCGACCAAAGATGGACCTTACTGGAAATTACAAGACATTCCAGTCCAACCGGTTTCTCAAACAAGTTCAAAAGACATTCAACACCAAATGCGAGCAATTGAGAGCGAAATGAACGCTCTTTTGAAACCGGAAGAAAAGCATAGGAAACGTCGATCAGTTGCTTTTACCATCGGACGAACTGAAACCGCTAGAGCTCAGACTCCAGGCTGTGTACCGCAGCGGCTGTTGAAATACCCGAAAGGCGAGGTATTCCATAGGAAAAACTTAATTAGGTTAAAAATTTTGTTCATGTTTATGTAAACTTGTGCACGACGAAGAATAGTCAATGGAGATATGGTTGGAGATTTGACCAAAGTCTTTACTCTACCTTTTTGTTCTTGTTCATGAAAACTTGTGCATGGTGGAAGAATTGTCATTGAAGATATCGTTTGGAGACTTGATCAAAGTTTTTGTTGTGTCTGTTTGTTCAACTTCATGCAATTTTGTGAACGGTGAAGACATGAAAGACATGGTTTCAAGTTAGGCTACTGTATGATTTGATCGATCACTAATTCCATTTACTTAAGGTGGATCACAAGAAGATCGATGAAAAACTGCGCAGAGCTGAAGTGCGCAGAAATGCCAGCATAGCAAGACGAGTACAGTCTGCGAAACATAGGTCAGCGGTGAAGAAATCCAAATTCCTCAAGGAATACGACGATACAAAGTAAGTCACATGATTAATTAAAATCAAGTCAGTCCTTGAAATCAGTCATCAGACTCATTTTGTATTTTGTATTATTTAGGGAGAAACAAGACTTGAAAGGCAGAGTCGATGAGAAACTGATGTCTGCGCATGTGCGACGCAATGACGTCATTAATCAACGTGTCGAGCTCGCGAGATTGTCGGAGGATGTGCGAAAGATAAGCGTGGAGATCAGGGAGACTTGCAACAGCGAACATCAGCACGAGATTAAGGAGAAAGTTGATCGTAAAATTAAAGCCGCGACAGAACGCAGAGACGAGATTCTCAGTAGAAAATCGCAAGCTGCCAAAAAGAAAGGTATCTGTTTGTACCAAGAGAGCGAGAGACATCCGTAAAGTGTACGCAAGTCAGGGATTCTACATCATATTTAAGTGATTTAATAAAGAATTGCAATACATCTTCTGATGCAAAAACTTCATCTTCATTGATTCAAAGCTTTGATATCAAGATCAGGGATTGGAAATATATACTAACAGAGCGTTTTAGAAATGTGTATTCGTGTTAACAAACCCACTATTATTACACTATTAATATAATAATGAAGAATTGCAATACTAGGGCCGGTTGTTCGAAAGGTGGATAGCGCTATCAACTGAATAGTGATTTTTTGTATAGCCTTCGTAAAATTTTTCACTGATCGTTATGACATAATGTTACGACTTGTAACGATAAATTAAACTGTCTCATATAAACATTGTTGACCAAAATGGAAGTTTCGACATGTTTTGTCCAATATTATGAATGTTGAAAAATTCACTATCCGATGAATAGCGCTATCCACCTTTCGAACAACCGGCCCCTGTATCTTATAGATATGTTTATGGATTTGAATTGTTTATATTCAAGTTGTAAGTCTTTATAATGTTTTAAACTTTTGTTATATTCAGCCCGAACCGAACTCGTGAACGAGCGAGAAAAGGAGACAATGAATATTCATAAAAATGAACTCGAAGTAAAAATGAGTAAAGTGAAAGAAAACCGGGAACGAGTTTTGAGAAGAAAACTCAGATCTCTGGTTGTGCAAGAAAAGAAACGCGAACTGGCTCGAAAGCAAGTGAGTTTGTTTTCAAACAACGAACATTAAGGCCATTTTCCACGATGGCCGCTTTGCCCGCGCGGGCGGAGCGTACAGATTTGAGATTGAGATTGAGATTGATAGTTTATTAAAAATCACTTCGCAGCCGAATTGGCTGAATTGCGTGATTGCACGCTAGAAAAGTTAATTATTTACAAGATCAAATTATCGTAAAACTAACTAGAAACAAATACAATAAAACGTTAATTAATTGAACCTATTACACATTGCGGGAATAAAAGTATGCTGAAATCTATTTGTATTTACACGCGACAAAACATGCTCTGTCGTTATCTGTTCACGCTTGGTCCGCGGCGTGTAGGCCAGGAAAATTAAAAGTACTTCAACTTTCTCCGAGTGGACGTGAGATCAAGAGCGGACAATCAACAAACAGAGCGTGTTTAAAAGTGTCCGCTCCGCCCGCGGGGGCAAAAAGGTCGTAGTGGAAAATAGTCTTTAAAGCTATACTTTTCAATCCCTCACGAATTTCGAAAAATTTTTACTTTTTGTTTGATAGCTCGCTCGTCAACGACAAGACGAAGAAGAGAAATGCCAAACCTTTTTTGAAACGGAAACTTACGAAGGCGAAGATGATCTTGGGGAGCATGATTGGGACTTTGAAGTATAAATATACGAGACTCGTATATATCCATGCATATACGCGAATGTCCCAACAGTTACGAGATGTGGGTTGAAGCATTTCTGGTTTCATCTACCTTTTCATCTATATATACCTACTGGAACGTTACCACTTCAATGTTGAAATCTCTCTCGTGGGGCGAGGAAGACAGAGAGATTCCAACCTTAAAGTGATACCGTTTATTTTTCCTCTCAAATTTTTACCTGGTTAACATTGCTGTATTCACGGAGCCGAATAAATGTGCTTATCTTTAATCACCTCGAATGATTTGCGGATGGAAAGCCGAAACGCCTGATAGATTTCTTAAAGCTCTTGAGTTTTGGACAATGTGACAATGTTTACTGTCACGCCAATAGAAGCGTTCCGAAAATATTGACCATTTCATTTCATAACTTCATGGGCGTGAGGAGTTCCTCTGAACTATTCCCTAAAATTTTGAATATTACATTAAAAAGTTCCTAACTTTTCGTTTCACTGACCAATCAAATCGCTCAAAACGAAAATATACTGAAACTTGATTGGTCAATGAAACAGGCAGTTAGCATATCTTCAAAGAAACTTTCAAAATTTTAGGGGAATTGTGTGGTTCAGGAGAGACACTCCTCGAAATTAAGAAATGAGAAGGTCAACATTTTTCGGAGCGCTTCTTCTTGCACGATGTACCTTTACCGGAGAATGTTTCGATAGAAAAGTTAACATTGACTTCAATCTTTAATAACCAAAAATAACGAAAATTAAACATATATAAAACATGAATTTTATATACAAACTGGTCTTTCTCACGTCTTCCAAGTATTTCAAACTTCATGAATGATTAATCATTGTATTTAATAATAGAGGGAGGAACTTTGTATCCAAACTGTCCGTTTTCCAAGGTCAAATGAATGTCTTGATAGCGTTTTGTTGCAAAATGGTTCCATATTGGAAACTAATAGACAGCATAGTGTCAGATTACAACCGAGGTGCAAGGTTCGAGCGGTTCAAGTCATGATTAGTCGCAGTACCAAAGATTAGATATACAAAGATGTCCGACTCGCGGAAAACCTTGTCCTCACTTTTTTACTGCGCATGCGCGAGTGTCTGGTAAGCGCAAAATCAAAATTT
>JAODVM010043447.1:0-18421 GCA_025400095.1 Phenganax marumi
TTCCGGGGTAAATATTGTTGCATGTCGATATGCATACCGCGAAAAGCGAATGTGATAAATTTACAACAACTACAATGTTACTTCGCAATCTTTATGAATTTGGCAGACAGCCTAAACAATATTTGAACAACGCATCTCGAATTGCTGAAATAATCTTGAAAACACTAACAAAGTACTAAATCACTACGAACATAAATCATGTACACCCCCCGGAAAGTTTACACTATAAATGAATGAATGGATGAATGAATGCCTGAGTGACTCGTTTGAATTTTCGCCACTCATCACAATACTGCAAAGTTTCGAAGAAACTTTGCACTAAAAACCGTAGTTTGTTTTCACATGAGAAAAAAATCGTCTGTTTGCTAGCGCTTTTTTTGTGCATGTAAAAAACATGGCAACGGTTAAGAGTACTACCGTAGAAGAACCTATGGAAACGCTATAGAACGCTTAAAAACACAAGGGCAAGAAATAACACAAGAAAGAAAATGTCTGTGAATATAAATTTGCAATCTTGAACGAAACGGCAGGAACACGTTTAAACTGGAAACGCAGCGTTTTTTTTCACCAATACATTCTTCAAATTTTTACTCGTCATATTAAGAATTCTCTGTATCCTATGATAAAACAAATTACTTCATCGTTGGTTCGCTTGTACGATTTATAAGCCCCATTTACACTACGCAAACTAACCCGGGTCGAACCCGGGTTAACTCAAATCCACATTAGCTTTTTGAAGTGTAAACACACTAAACCCAGGTTAGTTTGAGTTCTGCTTCGAAGGTGGATTCAAATTAACCTGGATTAAGTGTGTTTACACCGTTTACACTTCAAAAATCTAACCTGGGCTTGAGTTAACCCGGGTTCGACCCGGGTTAGTTTGCGTAGTGTAAATGGGGCTTATTCGTTGATAATCACTTCGACTTCGGTGACTAATTTTAAATATTGACTCAGAGACTGCTCTATGCATTTGCAAATGACGTTAAAAATTTGTTAGTTTAAATTCACAATAAGATTTGTGCAAAAACCCTGTGATTGGATTTATTAGCAATAAATAAATCAGTCATATACTTAGAACAACTGGATTGGAGCTTCACTTTTTCAAGTAACCAACCACAGGCTTTGTTTACAAATATGATTGTGAATTTCATCTGGGAATATGTTAAGCCCGTTCTCCACTACGCGAATTTTTTCGAGCGAAAAATAAATCCAGCAACGTGATTTGCTAGCAAAATAAGTTGCTGTGAAAACGTCGAAAGCAAACCAATCACATTGCCAGATTTATCTCCGCACGAACAAATAAGTTCGGCGCAGTAGTAGAAAACGGGCCTTTGGCCTTAGTGCGAGTTGCACATTCCCAAGAGTAATCTCTGAGTCTAAATTGCAACACTAATCCGCAATGTTGGAATGTTGCATGTATTCAACAAAACAGCAGTTTTGACTATAAAACGAGCAAAGACGTTACTGACGCGGACCAGGGGCCGGTTGTACGAAAGGTGGATAGCGCTATATCCACCGGATAGTGATTTTTTTAAAACATTCGTAAAATTTCTCATCAATCGTTATAAAACAAGATTAGGACAAATGTTCGTAGACTACAGGCCGCTAAGTTTATTTCGTTAGCCAATACGAAAGTTTGGTCGTTTTCTGTCCAATTTTACGAGGGTTGAAAAATCCATCATTCAGTGAATAGCGCTATCCACCTTTCGTACAACCGGCCCCTGGTTTCCATATAGCCTTTTCTTGTTGCAAAGGTGTTTTCTTCACGTTTGGCAACAACAACTGACAATTGGAAACAAGATAGATCTGATTCAGAAACAAGAAACAACAATGCAAAGAAATACAAGAAACAGCTTTTCTGTTTATGTTTTCTTTTTACAGGGCAGCAATAAACAATGGGCAACAATCCAGCTTTCGACAACCATGCACTATGCTATCTTTACAAACATATACAAACATCAAATACAAAGATATATCATCAAAAAATGGTACTACGAAAATTTAGCATGCAACGTTAGGCTATGTCAAGGACTTTATGTACAAACTCTGATCCTCTCACGGCGCCCTGCATATCAGTGCTCAAACATTTACGTTCTAGTTTACAATTGACTTCTATAAATTTTTCGGCTTTTTAAAAGAGGACATCTTGAGTACACATTAACAATTATATAGTAATTCGCTTTCTTTGAATATAGATCTGTCTCGAATATCGAATCGTCCGCTAAAGTCTTTCGCCCGTAGTTGCAGTAATATGACCTGGTCAAAGTAGTTGCCTTAATGACTTTACAGGCACGTTTTCTTCCTCTTGTGGACGCTTCTTCATGATCAAATTTAGGAGTCTGAGTCAGAGTCGGATTCATTCACAGGTTCTGACTGCAATTTTGGAATAGTGCTACTAGACATTCCGCTGGGTTTCAGCAGTTCCTTCGCGTCCACAGACTCCGGGAATCGTTGGTGGTATCGCTTCAAGGTAAGGAACTTCACAGTGACCAAACGACCTACAGTAAGAAATTTGAAATAAAAGATGAAGAAAAATAAGACTATAAAATGTTTGTAAGGGCTTTCTTCTTATACAGAAGCCTTTTTAGGTGCTGAGTAGACGGTTCACGAATGCAGTTTAGAAACTTGTGAAAGCCAAATAAATGTACTTGCGAACGGATTGTGCCTCCCCTAAAACCGTATAAAAGTCCATCTAGTGCGCCAATTTCACCCAAATACCGTATTCTCTTTATTTAGCCCCCCCCCCCATATAAGCCCCCTCAAAACGGTCTGAAAAGAAAAAGCCCCCGGGGGCTTGATAGAGAGAATAGGGAGTTTAAGCTTCGCGTTCTAAAGCTACGGCAAACGGCAGAGCCGTTTTTCTTGGCAGACTTTGTTCGCCTCTCTTCTTTTTGGATTTTCAATATTATGTCAAACAGTTTTATGTTAACATCCTGTGCTAGCACAACTAATTATCTTTGCCTTACTGTCTTTATATCGGCAATTTTTTTGTCGCCTGGCGTCTGACGTTTGCCGTTGAACGCGAAGCCTAAGCTCTCTAATACGGCACACTTACCATCAAACCAACAACCATGGATAGCACGAAAAGCGGCCCCAGATGAACGATGGTTTGCACATTTCACATAAACACAGCCCTTCAAAGATACAAAATCCTGCTTAATTTGGTTATACTGCATGATTTTTGCGGCGTAGTTCAATGTACAGTGAGTGCAAGCAGGCTGGCATACAAATTCAAAACGTCTTTAGTTACATGCTCATATTATGTTAAATATTCTTCATCGTGCAAAAATCTTTTCAAAAATAGCTTCGTATGTACAGTGCAATATATAAACAGCAAACATGCAAGATGCATGATTCGACTCTGGACTGGCAATGACATCTTCAAAATAAAACGTGAGTTTACTGTGCAAAAGTTCAGATAAACTGTGGGAATAAAGTATGAATAAAGACCTTGGCCAAATCTTCGAGCATATTTCAATAGAGCATATCCATGTTGCAATGCAGCATTTTTTGTAGTACAAGCATAGCCTAAGTGTCTCACCTCGTTCGATGCTTTGTCGACTGATATATGGACAATAGCAGCGCCTTTCTCATTACATTTCTCCAGAATAGCATCTTGTATGAACACATGCCATTCATCCAAAGTCTCCCTACATAAGATTGACGATCAAAGAGCGCGTTCACGGATTAAGTTATACCAGGATAATGTTACATACGTTACTAAAAACCCAACTTTTACGGTTGGAGTGCTATTCCATCGAATCTGAGCTTGAGATGTCAACTTTCAGGGCCGACATGCAACCTCCGCTGTCATTTTATAATATTTTGATTGCAATAAAAAGTAGTACATACACTACGTTTGGGATGTTATTTCTCGTTGTCACAACGTTGGCAAAATGGCAAAAATAACTTGCTGTTGGTTGATATTCTACAATCTTTTTCAAAAAAGATAATCAAAATGATAAAGTAGAACTTACATGACTGGTTCAAACATATTTCGGATTTTTAAACATGGCGTCGGACTGATCAAAGGCGGATTCACGGTAGTCGTAAAATTTTCAAATGCTAAACAAAAAGAAAACGAACAGAAAGTTCAATGTAAATACTGAGAGAAGTCAACGGACTTATAACTTCACACGTGAACGAGCAATACGGGCGGTTGATTATGTATGCGTAGCATTGCATTCCATTACGCTATTGGAATTGTCGGCATCTTGAAACACATATATTAACAATCGGACATAAATATTTCACAAGCAACCTATTCAACCAATAAACTGACAAAACGTGACGTCATAAAATGCACGTCACACAGAAGTCATCCTTCCAATTTTCGAACAAAGCACTATAAGTGGTACTGTAGCTCAAATGAACAATACCTGTTCCCTGCCATACTTTTCCTTGCTTGACACTAGCCTCCTGCAAAAACATATACACCATCAACGAATGTAGGGTTGACACTTGCCACGAGAAATCGAAATTTTAAAGTTCGAGTGAAGAACCTGGGGCCGGTTGTTCCAAGCGCGTTTAGCTTAAACGGTGGATAAATTTAAAATAAAATTCGTTTCTATGAATTTGTTGAACAACGAAATTAAAAGTCCTTCAACGGACCACAATAATTACCCATTGTTTTAGTACATAAGATTTGAAAGTTTTAGAAGATGTTTTTAAACTCTGATTTATGAAGCGTTTAAGCTAGACGGGCTTCGAACAACCGGCCCCTGAATAACAGTTTTGTAATAAGGTCAATGCTGACAAAACTATTTCAACCATTGATATTTGTCAACGTGTCACAAACGAAAACCACTACTGGGGGACCTTAGGAAATCTTACCAAAGGCGAAGAAGAACTAGCGCCAGGAGTATTGTGATGAAGCAAACGCCAAACTTCAAAATCTTCTCCTGCTATACGCTGACTTTCCACACGAACACGTGATTCTTGAGCACTAAGAAACTTCACAGCATCATCCCAAGTGGATTTCATAGACTCTCTGCGAAGAAATACAGGTATGGAAATACTTCTATGACAAAACACGGCCAAACACATCTAGACTCATTCAAACCACAGCAAACTTTCCTTCGAATGTACTTGGTCATTCTTACAACAAAGAAACTCACCTTTCTGATGGTTTAATCAACATGTCTCGTACATGAGGGATGGCCAAGTACGGATTCAAATCTTTGTTTTGCTTACACTCGTTATGATGATTCTTTAAAACCTCTAAACACATGCAATAATATTGCTTGCTTCAACCTTTTTTAGACGTCGCAGTTTCATCCAATCTAATATAAAACACCACGCTGCTCGCGAATTTAACGTCTAAACAAAGACTTTATGTAGAACTTATTGTTTTATATACAGTAAGCATTTAAGGCTGCTTTCCAGTTACGCGTTTTCGACACGCATGTAAGCGCAAGTAAAAGTTAAGATTGTAATAAAACCTATATCTTATAAACAATCGCAAGAAGAAACGTCTAGAATTTTGAATTCTAAATGACCACGGGTCTACCTGTTCTTGTACTTTTAAAAACTATAAAACTTTGAAGGATTTAAACTTTTACGTACGTGTGTGCGTGTCAAAAACGCGTAACTGAAATGAAGTGCAGATACCACATTGCAGCATTATGGTGAAAAAAATGGGGAGACCAATCGTTGTGGGAGGAGTAAAAAGAATGAGGTGGTTGATTTTTAAGTTAATAATATAAAAATTCCTGAAACTGGCTACAAGTAACTTGTATAAAATGCAGTTATAAAGCACCTAAGATTTTGTCAACGAGCTCAAACATTTGCCTTGTTCGTCGTTCACGCAACATCCAACGATACTTCACGACGAAGTAGACACATATACAGAAGATTATGACTGAAAACAAAAAGAAGTCATGCAACAGAGTTAAGAGGGTTAAGTAAGGCGAATTTTCCTATTACATACGTATCTAACTATGCGTACAGGAAAGTGTAATGTCGTGGTGAGTAGATGAATAGAATAAATATTGAATATGCTTAAATATGAAAAGATAAATTTGGTTTCATATAACAAATGCGATCGTGCTATAGCTGACCCGAAACTGGCACTTTTTAACGATCCGTGACAACACTACTTGTGTTAACCCCAATACTTTATGTATGCATGTAGGAAAATGAGAGAAAACAAAAAATAGACAAACAATTGAATGCAAGTTTTGTTTGGTCATAAAATATTGTAAATTTTGTATTTTGAGAAGAGTGTAAACGCATAAGCAGCCAAGGTAATGCCTGCCTTTACACAGAATGATATCTTAGCAAACACTATGCAGTTTTAAGAGAATTTTACGCCTCCCTCTCGTTTTTCTAAAGTATAACGTTGTGATTTATAAATTACCTGCACAGAGGAAGAGCAGCTGGTAGAAGACTTTTGAGAGGGCTTCCTGTATCCTGCATAACAGAGGCTTAAGCACCACAAACGCCTTAATAGTTTTGCAGTTTTCAGATGAGTTTGTGACAACTGCTTCATTTTCATCAATGCACCTTTATGGAACACAAAAATTCTTTTGACTTGCCTTCTTTGTGGTTGTTAACATGAGTGTAAATATATTCTCACACTCTGTATGTACTTTGCACTTCTGCAACATCACACCCAATAAAATGCATACAGTATTGGTGGCTTAAAACATTGACAGAACTCTTCCAGTGTTTCCTTGCTGATTATAGTATAATAAAGGACTAAAGTAACAAATACTCACTTCAAGCCATTACCAGGATTGTGCAAAATATACTCAAGAATATTGCTTGCTACTTGTTGAGAATTTAAGTCATTGCTTTTCTGAAGAGAATGTAAGCAGTAAATGATTAACAAACAAGAAAGGGTTGAAGTGTCATTACATGCAATGCTCAATGATGTTGCAGACAAGTCTACTGTCATGTTTGTAATCTTGAAGCAGTAACTTACAAGATTTTTATAAACCCATTCTTCAAGTTCATTTTTTTTCATCTCTCCACCTTTCTCTGAATAGCCGCATTTTACTAATCCTATTCGTACAAAGAAAATACTGATACTTAAAAGACAAAAGATACTTTGCCAAATAACACTGTACTAACTACTTACAACAGCTAGTAACTGTATGCTTACCATTGATTGTATGACTATTGAAAGCTTTACAGAACTTCATTTCATAATATACTATTACAACAGCAAAAACTATATACAGAACATCTTATTTCCAATAAACTGTGCCATGTAATCTGTATGCAACAAGTTATTTTATGTACCTGCCTGTTCTCCCAATGTATACCGTAACCGTTCAAGAAGTATTTCTGCGACCTTTTCACTTGATGCACATTTTTCAATCTGAAATTAAGTTTCCTATAGCCATTCATATTTAAACAATGCAATGCAAGCAGGACAATATTCATGTACCTCACTGGCTTGAGAAGCAGATCCACAAATCTCTGGCACTGTGCAAAGACAATCAAAATTAGGAAAACTGAAATTGAAGCTGAAATTATTCATATGTTAATGTATGAGCCAGCCTTACACAATTGGATTTGCATCTTTACAACGATAGCCAATTATTTACAATTAAAAGAAACTGAATGCTAAAATAGCATTACATGACGTTTTTGAGACAAATATATTTTGATTTTATTTCCAATGTTTCATAAAACTGTTGCCAAGGCAAATTTTGTGCCTACAAATCTTCAATGACCTTAGAGTATCAGTCTTTAACATAGAATGTACCATCTTTTTGGTCACAGAAGGTGAAACCAAAACTTGAACCAGTAATTTACATACAGTATAGCCCAGAAGTTTTTTAACAACTCCATGGATGTAGGAGTTTTTTCGTGTACTACACACTCGCACTACACGCAAGTACTTAGGAGTTTTTTGTATACAAAACACACAGTGCACACAAATACTGAGGAATTTTTTTGTGTACTAGACACTCACTACAAGCAAGTATTGAGGAGTTTCTTCATCTACTACACACACACTACACACACACACACATACACTACATGCAAATTGTGTTAAAAACTTTAGGGCTGTACAGTATGCACATATATAGGTACAATTATAGAATACCTGGCCACATGGAAGTTATGTGGAAGCATTACTATTACCTCAGGTTAGGATCAGGGTGGTGGACGGGTAAGGCAACAAATGATGTGGCCGGGTATTCTATAATTGCTCCCATTCATTGTAACAAGAGGCACACATATCACTAAAAAAGCTATGTCTGGAATCATGGACAAAGGAAAAAGCTTTTATCTGACAGATATGTAAGCAAAATGTCTTCCTCATGCACCATGCCCAAAATGAAGTCAGAAACCAGAGTATATTAGTACTTACCACTATCATTGACAGTACTCCTTAGGATTGCAAACAAAAACTGCCAATTATATACCAGCAAAAATCCTGCGACTAGTATCAAAGCAAAGACCCAGGTATACTGGTATATGTTCTTGTCAGTCTCATCTTCAACTTCCAAATCATAAGCCATATCCGGTGGTGGTGACGGCAGATCAACGGAGTTCTTGCTGTCATCCATGCTTTTTCTCATGAATAAATTTCTTAACCCAGTATACTTCGACAATGCTCCATGCTTCGGCTGGAAGCCTTGTGATTCCACACTAAATCTTCCATCAACGTCGGTTGTTTCTTTCTCTTGCTCAAGTTTTGGACTGGACGAAACATGAGATCGTCTCCGATACAAGGGACGTTCCTCATAGGGAGTAGATGCAGATGGACTCGGCCTAAATCTACCGGATAAGCGCTTCTGCCTCGACACGACATGCTCCTTAGCTGGCTCGTCTTCGTCACTCGAAAACCCAATAAGCTTTCTTTCTGAAGACGGCTTAGGTTCAACAGATCGACGGCTAGACGAACGCCGACCGGACGGTTTGGGTGATAATGATTTTCTGGACGGCACGTTACTAGTGTTCAACGGACTCCCATTACCAGAAAGTACTTTGTTTAATTTTCGTATGTATAGGTTCTTAGTTGTAGCTGTTATAGGCCCACATGAGATCCCGTTTTCTTTCAGTTTCATTCGCAATTCACGATCAGAAATATCTTCATTCACGGCCGCCATTTTGCTATCACGCTTTCCCATTCCACATTTTCAGAGCATTGTCAGTCAGTGGCATTGTTCCAGAGTATTCGGTATTCATGTCTGTATTCTAGGTGGGCCAACCCCTCCTGACGATTGAAAGCAATTAGCCAGAAACTAAATTCGAAGCATAGTGCTAGTTGAATAAACGAATAAAATCCACAGGTACCTCAGTACGGCTGTCAGCCTGTCACGTTTTCCACTCAAGGTTGCTGGATTATTTGGTAATAGATATTGAGCAAGTGCAAAGAAGAGCCTTATGTGAGAATTATATGCCCTGATCTTATGGGAGAAGATTCTGTAAAGAATGGAAAGTTAGAAACATTGAAAGAAGGAAGAGAAAATCTATGAGTAAAGTTATTTGAATCAATTCAAAAGAATAAAAGACCATAAACTACATGAACTGCTGCCCAATGATTCAATGTGCTAACCTGAGATCATCGAATACATATGAACTATTATCCACTATATAAACAAACAGATTTAAAAATTCTTTCATGTCCATTATGCAGCCCCGCCTGAGCCAAAAAGTAAAAATACTGTACACTAAACTTTTAATCCTGACTTGAGCAAAACTGATAGTCTGGTTTTCTATCGTGTACATATATTTTACAATATTCTACAGTAGCAATTTAGATAACAGGAGCACTCTTTATATATCTCACCAAGTAAAATAATTGTAATTCAACAATTTCGAATGCTGAAAAAATTGACAACACACTATCTATCTATCTATCTAACATATTTTTTCCAGTACATTAATTTTTACTATGACTGGAAGCAATTGGTAGCTTTCAATCACATGGCTTTCTGACGGCAGACAAAAAGCTTGTGGATGATTTTGTTACATGTGGATGAGAACAGCAGAGCCGAAGTGCACACAGCGTACAATATGAACTCAGTTGTGCCTCAAAGTAAACTTGCAACTTGTGCAAGTCTGTTGTCGCTATATTTTATGCTTACATGAAGTATACTACAGCAAGGGGTTGCTCGATTTTTTCGAATCGAAGAAAAAGAGCATCCGGGAGATTGGTAACAATGGCCGCTGCAACTACGTGGCATTGTGTCTGTTTTTAAACTACGTTTTTACAAAATAACATTGTAGTTTCACGTGTAATAAAGACGTTTATCTCAAAAGACTGTTACGGATCGATTATTTTAAAACACAACGAGCTTCTGCAACGAAAAGTTGCTTAAAATATTCAAATATCGTCACTGACCAAGGGAGTGAAAATCGGCGCATATAAAATACAGCATGGCATTCAGGTTGGTGTAATATCATGATTTATGATTTGTATTCGTTCAATGATTGATTAATTTTATTTGAAATGTACCAAAGTGTGAACTGTTATTCTGTTTTACAGCCAACCACCATTGCAAGGACAGGGTAATCGTCCACCATATTTTCCTCAGCAAGCAGGTATGGTGAATGGTGATGGCCGCATATACCAGAAACAAAATATTCCACACCAAGCTGGGAGCCAGGGACCTCGAGGACCTGGGCAATACCATCAAGCTCCTCCAATGAAGGTATGAAATGCATGAGTTGAACCTCAGATTATGTGTAGGAATATTTCTTGTTATATCCAGATTAAAGGTGTTCGTTGTTTTGGCACTAGTATGTAAATTATACTTTGTTTTCCTAAGAGACCAGGAATGAGTTAAGTCATGGGTAATCATAACCTTTTAGTAAATCCATGGTCTATTGCATTGATTGTGGTTTACTGAGGCAGAATATTTTCATGTGTATCATGGCAAGTAATGTAGGTCAACACTGTTCTCATGCCGATCCTGGCTGGAAAGTTGTGAAATGTCCAGAGGAAATAGAAAATTTATGCTGGAGTGAAACATGAGCTTTGTAGATCTTTACCCCTACATAAATGCAAACTTTCTGACACTTGTGGTTCAGGGCTTGTTTAGGCTTGGTCTCAGCCATTTCTCTAAGTGTTTCCTCTGTGGAAAAATGTTTGGGAGCATTTGAAATTGGCTTAAGAAATCAGCCAATCATAGCGTCTTTGCCATGAGTTGCACTAGTGAAATAGATTGGAGTTGAAATATAAAAAATAGGTATTTATTGTCTCACTTATTAAACACAACAGATGCTAGATCAAATGCAGTGGATACTAGATGAATAGATTTAATGACAAAGAAGTTACTATGCTTCTGCTCGCTTCTGCTTGTATGGTGTGAAATTCATTGTCATATTTCTCTAAATGTTTTGCTGGTGCAGATGAAAGCTTGTCTTAGGTCAGTTAGGTGGCTTCTTCATGATTTGGTGGCTCTTTGGCAAATTGAGGGTTGTTTCTATGCTTCCTTTACTTTTCATTTCTAGCCTTTTCAAGTCCTTCATTGTTTCTTTACACACTGACTATTTGTCAGCCAACTTTATTGCTATGAAAACTGACTTTTGTGATTTTCTTTTTTTGAATTGTTGTTTGTCTTCACTTGCTGGGTTTGTGTTATATGTTGTAATACCTCTAGACTGCACTTTGAATAAACCAAGCACAAACTATCTTGCATGTTTAACTACTTTTGCTACTAGAGATCATGCTTGAAAGAACTAGAAATACTCTGTAGTGTGAAACATGATGTGCAACAACAATTGGTGCCTGAAATGGAGTGTTTTAAAAATGGTCTTTGTATTAAGTTCCCTGGCTGACAAAAAATAATGCTTACACCATTGTTTTAGGATGGGCTAGGTTCTGGAGTGCAGTCAAACATATTACAACAGCAGTATCGACAACAGCCTCAGTCTGGATATCAACAACAACCCATGATGCAACCTCAAATGCCCCCGAACATGCCTGGTTACTCACAAGCCCCTCCATCATCTGCTAGTATGCCCCAACAGGTACAAACAGAAAAGTCATACGTTTACAGTACTTATGGAAACAAAGGTGGATAACCAAGATTTTGCTCTGCTGGAGTGTCTTGTTTTCTTGTTTAGCTATGAGTCAGTATAATATAGTGCTTTCATTCACTTCAATGGGAAAACTGTTCCTCCTGCAAAGCAAGTGCAAGAAAGGTGATATTTTGTAATTTCTTGTTTTGCAGATGTTAAGTCAGACAATGGGTGGTCTTCAAATTAATGATGGTCAACGTAAACCACCTAATGCCGCAGCACCACCATTAAGTATGCATGGTGTACGGCCTGTACAACCTACCATGCCACCTCCACAAAGTTCTTTGCCTGGGAACTTCAGAAGTGATCAACAATCTTCGTTACGTCCATTTGCGCCAAGGATGGCCACTGGCCTAAGTTCACCAAACGCAGGTGCATCTGGTCAACCTCAGTCTGGTGTTCCCGGTGGTCATTCACAAGGAATACAACAAAATGGTAACAGTTATATAATTTGCCAGTGTGTACTTCTAAGCTAGATAACTTTTCTGTTTCCACATTTCTTGCTTTGCCAAGATACATGGAAAATAATAATCAGTTACCATGGCTTGAAATTTTTCCATTTTGAAAAGTCCTGACTTTCTAGCTGTCAAATGCTGATTTGTATCCAATTGCTACTCCTTTTTTATGTACAATATACTAATGAGAAATTAGGGCATCTGTTTGCAAGCACTCATACTGTGGTATGAGTGAGTGTCATATCAACACCCTGCTGACCTGCAGAATAAACAGAAAAAACAGGCTTTTGTTGTGGCCAGCTTCTCTGCTGACCATAAGTAATTTTTCACTGATCATTGTTTAGTGAGGGTCATCATTGCATATCCTGAAAATCTCTTCATGATAATATTTAAGTACAATATAGTGACATTGTAATTTAATTCTTTGTCATTACCAGGCCCTAACCTGGGGTTAAGTGGCCCACCCCTTCCAGGTCAGCCAAGAGCGATGGCCCCGCACCCATCTGGGGTTGCCCCACCTTCCCAACCTTTTCCAATGTTAAACCCTGGAGTTGCACCTGGATCACAAAATGCTGGTCATCGAAACTATCCTCCACAATCTGGTCAGCCACAAGTTAACTTAGCTGGGCCTGCGTCACCAGTGGGAAATGCTAATGCCCAGGTACGTATACTTATTTGATTTTCTGGAAATGAACTTTTTAAGCAGATGAATCAAAGTTCTGTAATTGTATTAATAAAAGTGAGGCGATGCTTTTAGCACTAATCATTACTAGCAATCCCTTTGTGTAGAGACGTTTTTGACTTATACAGAACGTTTGGCTACTAGAGATTTGAAAAACGTGGACATTTGCAAACATCACAAATTTTCCTGTTTAGGGGGGTTGGTCCTATTTATATTTCTATAAAGGGCTTGCAGCCTTGCACGCAACGTGATTAGATTTTGCTAGTTCGTCGCAGCCATTGATTCAAAAGAATCTTTAAAAACTCACGAGTTTTCTACATCAGTACATATTCCCACGTGAAGTGACGGTGCTAATCTCCTATAAAATTTTAATGTTAACATTTCTTGCCTGCAAAACTTGCAGGCATAGGGAATAATAAACGAAGGTGACAAGAAACACAAATTGTGTACTTGAATCCTCTTGGCAAAAACAAAAAAGTTTAACTGCTCTTTGATGATTGCCTGACTGTGAATTTGGGCGAAATTTTAGTCTTTTGTGTAAGAAAATTGCGTGCTTTAAGATTATCCTATCAAATAAAGGTTGTATCTTTTCAAATTTGCGCGCTAACCCTTATTAAAGGTGTGAAAGGGATCAACCCCAAGGTCAGGAACACTTGCGATGTTGGAAAATGTTCATATAGTTTCGAACATCATAGTACGTTCGTTAGAAATCAATTCTAGTAGTGAGCGCCACGATGAGGCGGCCATTTCAACAAAGTACTTACCGTGAGGTGAGGTTTCCTTTGTTGTAAAAGTATTCGGTTGTTTAAGAATCATCGCTAAGTCTTATGTGTTTTTCGCTTTTTACTAAAAAACGTCGCAAGAATAAAGTGTACTAGATGTTGTAGTTGTGATACAACGCCAAATATTTCGTTATCATATTAGTTGCACATTTGTCTGTTGTTGATTTGTAGCCGACACAGCAGATACCAGGATATGGTCCAGGTCAAGGTAGACCTGCTCCCACGGGTGGAATGGGAATGAGTTCTCCTATGCCACAACAGTCTAGAAGAATTCATCCAGATCAAATACCGAGTCCAGTAAGTCAGAAAACTACAGAACCTCAACCACTGCTTGTCATAAGTCATACCAACAGTAATATATTGCGTTTCAACGTACGTAATGTTTCGTGCGTAGATTCAAGTGATGAAAGACGATCAAGATAATTTCAATAGCACTGCGTTTACAACAAGTATAAGAGGCAGAGTTCCTCCGTTGATCACAACGAAATGTGTGATCCGTGATGATGGTCAGTATATCAAATGAATGAACCTTGCTAATAATAGAGCTGTATTTTGATCACGTGCACTACATCTATGAATACATGCATACATTATTAAACACACACAAGTGCTCTACGCTGATAGTGAATAAAACTGAAACCAAATTATCTCTGAACTTATATACAGTTCATGTGGTTTATGCAGACTTTATCTTTTTAAGGCAATTGCAGTCCTCAGTACATGCGCTCTACTCTGTATAATATCCCAATCAATCAGGACGTTCTAAAGGCTTCTGGTGTTCCCTTTGCTGTCTCCATTTCACCCTTGGCGGAATCACTGCGTGAAGAGGTAAAAAGTGTGGCAGTCAGATTTCGTGTTCGTCGCACTGCAACAGTATATAAACGTATACAAAATATCTAGTGCACCAGTGCTCAGTAGCATGTACATATATACGACGAATCTTCATTTTTGTAAACAATCAGAATTTATCTCTTTATCTCATTGGACACGCAGTTGCCGGTACTGCACAGAAAGCATTTTTCCTGCTACCAAGCAAAGTTAGTAAAGTAGTATTATACGTAGATAGGCTGACCAACGTCGGTAATTCAATTTTACTTTAGCCAAAGTCTGCCTTACCTTGACGAGCTTGTTGAAAAGCAAAATCGTTCTTTTAAGGTATAAAATATTTCATGAATTAAAATACATATATGTATGTTTTTTAGAATCCCTTACAACTGGTTGACCATGGTGCAAATGGTCCCGTAAGATGTAACCGTTGTAAAGCGTACATGAATCCATTCATGCAATTCATTGATGGTGGCAGACGTTTCCTATGCAACATATGTAATTACTCTTCTGAAGGTACCGTCAACCGTTTTTTGATGCTGTTTCCACCGCAGTATGCGAGGGAAAACTATTTGGGGGAGTAATTGAACACAATTCAAATATTGCGTATCTCTGCCAATGTGTTTTAGTATGCCTTTGATTATTTGTCATAAATTTATTTATTTTATGATTTCAACTTGCGTTTGAATACTAGCATTAATTATTCAATTCATTTACTTACCGGTAACCATAACACAAACAACGCTATATTTAGATTCATATAGACAGACAAATAGGCAAGCTAACAAACAGAAAATAATTACAATGCTACCTGGCATATAGAAATTGTGGAAGAGACCGAGATAAGCTTGAGCAAGCTTTTCTTGCGCGGACTCGTATGAGAAAAAGTTTGCAAAAAGTCTAACTTAACCTGCTGTATGGCTTTTGTAGTTCCCCAAGAGTATTTTTCGCATTTGGATCACCAAGGACTTCGAACTGATATCTACCAACGTCCTGAACTCTGTTTGGGTTCGTATGAATATGTGGCGACGGCTGATTATTGTAAGGTTAGAACACTTTTTGACATATGGAAAATTATCATGTCACTAAGAACGGCGGATTGCTGTAGTAAATTGATTTCATTTATTCCGCGTATATTTAGGACTCATGTTGAGTTTACTGGGAAAATTTAATTATTATTGTTGTTTTAGGATCAAAAACTTACCGAACCACCAGCGTATATTTTCATGATCGAGGCGTCTTACCAGAGTATCCAAAGTGGAATGCTGCGTTTATTAATGCGAGAGATTCCTGCCTTGCTAGACAGACTGCCAAAGTAAGAGTTTTGTATATCATGAGAGTTATCGTAAACTGGGGACTGACCAGAGTTCGGAAAAACACCCGGCTATCGTCGGTAGTTTTAGAACATCACCGGCGATTTTTAGTCCTAAAGTATAACTGAAATTCCTTTCAACGGCGAAATTTCTTTCGTTTGAAATTGTGCACCGAAAGACCGCCATCATTGATAGTCGTTTGGCTCACGTGCAATACAATTTTACCACCGGAGCGGCAATGGGTGCATAAAAGTAGATTCAGAGATTGTTGTACTATCAGAGAATGTGTGGAATTCATGCGTAACTCTACATTAATCTAGAAATACTTCCATAGCGTAACTGCATGTGCTCTTTGAAAAGCGGCTCGCGAAGCTTTGACAAATAATTTCAGCCTGAAAAATTAGGAGAAGTTTCTGAAGGTTCTTTCGAACCCTGGGGATTCTATTTATTTGTGCTCATGCTTGTGTTTCTTTCTTCAAGAATGCCAGATCAAAATTCTTCATCCGTGAAAGTTGGTTTCGTAACGTATAACTCGACCTTGCACTTCTACAATGTCAAGGTAAAATGTTGAAGCAGACTACTTAAGTAGCACTTTTTGTACAGTATTTCGGAAAAACCATGACTATTACACGGTACTGTATATTAATGTTGAAAGGTTAGATTGTGCGCTGTTGATGAACTCTGACGGGAGCGAACATCAAATTATGTTAATAGCGAGTTTAAGCAAGCGACGTTTTTGACAACACGAACGGCATGAGAAACGTCGAAAGACTGGGTCAAGCACGGTGATTGGTGGAAAACGTCAACTCTCCTTCCGGTCGACGTCCGTGTTGTAAAAAACGCCGCTTGCTTAAACTCGCTAATTACTGTCAATTACTCACGTCAGACGGCCCGCGATGTACTGTTCAGCGGTTTACCCCTTCCTCTCACTGAACTATGTAAGATGGAAGGTCATGTTCAGATCCGAAAGTGAAGCCAAAAATGGCAGCTGATGAAGCTTCCTTGGGCGTCATTCTCAGACCCCCAAACGCGCGGCTAATTAAAAAACGCGAAGGAGTGGAGCACTTGTGTCTTCGTCTTGGCTACTGAAGTCCGGTTTTGGCCGGCTTCTTTTCAATTATGTAATATTCATGATGTTGATTCATGTGATATTGATGATGGTATTAAGTGGAGGAGTTAGAACAACAAACTTTATTAAATATCGTGAACGGGCAGATGTAAAATTTTTGCGTACACATGAAGGTGACATTACGTTTTGTGCGGTTTGCATTGCAGCATGGCCCGTGCATAGTGCGACGCTATAACATAATTATATTAACATGGAAATGAGTATGACACCTAAAAACCCTTGGTCCTCTGGCACTCTGGAGGCAGTTGTGCATAACTAAAATGAGCTGGCTTAGGCTAATCTAGCTTTTAAAAGTCCAAGCTTGTGGGCTGTAGTCTTCTCACAGTCTACTTAGTTTGTTGGGCTTTGTGCCGCTGAATGGTGAGTAAACATTAATGTAAGTAATTATCTGTTGTTCTGCAAGTGACTATTCGAACTGACGGCTAGGGCACAATTTAAAATTGCTGTTAAACTCCCTCAAAACCAAGCAACGGCGTCCACTAAGAGTAGTAGCGATTGGGACCAGTTTCGTCCACAAATTCTGTCTGAGTGCAACTATTGCACAAATTCAAATACTTAATGTAACGGTTCAAACAAAGGGTCTGACAAATTAGAATCTATTGAAACATGCAAGATCTGTCTCGACTTCTTTGTCAAAGTCTTCTTATTTTTCTCGTTCTAGAACTATCAACATATTTCCTTTATATTTTAGGTCCATCTAGAGAAAGATTGCTGTGTCAACTGTTTGCCTTCAGCTACAGTATTGATGTTATTGTAAACTGAGCTCGAAGCTGGCTGTTACGCAACTGCCATTAAATTAAAACTTGGATTTCTTGAACTATTTTGATTGAAGAAAATCCGAATTTTAATGCAAGTGAGTACATATATATTATTAAATATGCCGTATGCTTTCTTCTACTTCCCGTTTCTGCGTTTTTGACACTCATTTTGAAGTCTAATAGTAACAGCAGCAAGAGGAATTGCCTGGAACTTTAAACTTTCAATAACTGCTATAGCGTGTAGATGTGTCGTCTGCGCTAGCGCAGATTACTATGCTATCGCTGTATTTTACTATTTTTGGACCAGGAACTGGTCCCCAGTCGCTGCCAGTGAAATGTAAATACATCTGGAACGCTAAGTCAGGGGGGGAAATTGAAACCGACTTTGCGCTCACTTTGCAGGTAGAGCCAGTCCTTTTTAAATTTTTTTTAAAAAAACTAGCTTTTTTTAATCCAGAAAGTTTTCAACCTAAATCTTGCATTAGTTTT
>JAODVM010043558.1:0-18421 GCA_025400095.1 Phenganax marumi
TCTGTAGCTTTTCTTGACGTACATCCGGTTAACAAAGGCGACGTCGTTCGTGAAGTCGTGAGTGCGTAAGCTCCCTAGTGACGAAGCCAGCCCGACAATTTGGTCGTGATATGCCAATATTTCCATGTACACAGACTGTGAAAACAATCAATTTCTAAAGAAACGAATAATGACAAACCTTCAAAATTTACATTGAACGAACAAATTTCAGGCTGGCTTCGCGGCACTGCGTGCAAATGTTTGTTCCCATACGAATGGGGACAATAATCGTTTATTCTTGCTCAAAAGAAATCATTGCCGGTCTCCAAATTTCCTACAAGCTTATTCGAACGTCAAAATTACTTTTAAAAGTTTTGTACGCGTGTTTGGCATCAACACCATGTGTGTCACTCCTTCGAAAGTTAAACCATTTTAAATACTTCAAATATTATTACACGCTAAAAAACATAAATATTGCTGTACTTACTGTTAAATTTACCACTACTACAATTCATAATGCAAAAGAAAAGATTTAGCTGCAAAAAATATTCCGAGGCACCATCTTGGATTTTTAGTGTTTCTGAGCAACAGTCTTGCAGCCGTAGCTGTTATACGCACCAAAACTGAATTTTATCAACGCAAAATCTTGTAGAGCAGTTCTTGCTGCTCTGCCTCTCGTTTGATAAAATGAATGAGAACTGAGAATCATAGTTTCTAAATCGAAGCGTTACAGACAGCCTACAACTGATGCAGGCTAGTGAATTACAAATTCCTGCTAGTAAGTTGCACTCATTTTATCAGAAAAAATTAGAAAAAATGTGTGATATGCTTCCATGGAAAATATACCTGCAATCCCTAGCTACTTGATACCTCCTAAACAGCGATAAACTTTGTTGCTAAACTGTTCTAAACTTGCGCAAAATAACAAAAGAACGAATTTTTCATCTGACTCTTCCCAGCAAAGTATTGTTAAGTTAAACATGAACACAAAAAACGAACAAACTTCCTTAGTCGTTTTCAATTAACGGTGAATGTTCACCGAGAAGAATTCACCACAATCACTGAGCCTGAAGCTAATAATTGTTTCGGTATAATTTCTTCAGTAAATTAAATATACACATTAAAGTATAAAAACAATATCGGAGCTCATGTTGTGAATACAGCTAAGTTTGGTACGTTCGTAGGACAACTCTGCAAAATGGCGCTGAAAATTCTTTACAACAAAGACCATTTATAATTTAAGATAATCACTTTGCTTTAGGCGAATACATGTTTAGTAGATTACCAGGTATATTACAGTACCGTGCTGCAAGAAGTTTAATCGTACTGTTTTGAAACAAGGGCATATATAGCGATTGGCAGTGGGTATGGAAGCTTAAATAGGTCGACTGTTGCACATACATGCAGCTAGTGTAATTCTACTGGTTACTGGTCGACGTTGTTTATTTCAAGGTTTGTTTCAAGTTTGTAAGACGCAAATATGAAATCCAGCTGCCGTTCATCTTGCGACATAATATTACTCTTCACACTCAGTAACCAGTTTAGCTACAACTATCACACTGCTCCATATTTATATTAAAAGTAAAACCTCTGCTGGGATTTGGGGGAACATAACAGGATCGCTCAGTGAACAGGATGCATGCACTGTATCCAAAGTGTTGAAGAACAAGAACGTAGAACGAAAACTGAGCATGTTTTGGATTTCAGAAACAGAGAACTCACTTGTTTGTGGCGGAAACACATCCAGCGATCGCCACAACCACCGTGCAGACGATGCAAAAAAAATTGTGGTCCATCTTTAATCTGAAGCAATACGAATACCACGTTCAATTAAATCGACACACGCTCTTCGAAACTTTTTATTTGAGTGCCTGGATTTGCATGCAAGTGGCAAACGCCTACACAAATTAAATCTCTCCGCATTACCAGGCATACTTCATGACAAAGACTGTTTTATAATTCTAGCTTGTACGCCCACTCGTAGACTCAGCCTCATTAACCGAGTAGGCATTCATATATTGTTATGCAGTGCTTCACTGCTTGAATGCGCTATATCGCCACAGTGGAAATTGCTGATACATGTCGTTACGTGCAACAAAACATTGAATTGCATACCGCTTGAATCTTCGAATATAAGCCCCCTGCATGCATGCTTCCCCTACGTAACCGTTCCCCATCATATTCACCACATATTCACCAATTCTCATCTTATTCAATATATAAGGCCCCCACACCCGAATACACACTCCCCCGGCCAGATTAGCCTTGGAGACCAAATTATTCGATTTTGGCTTTTTTCTTGCTTGGCCTTGAAGGTTAGTTGTACGGCAAACGATGGAGTAGGTTACAGTCGTTGCCGTTGAAGTGTTCCAAAAAATGTTGATCGATTCATACGCTAACTTGGAGCAATTTATTACATCAACCTCCACATTATGACGAAGTTCCTCAAGAATTCATCAATTCTCCGAAATTTCTTCACGTTCCCGTTCAAATTGACCATTTAGATGCGAGTTATTTCACATAGCTACTCTGATCGGTCAATTCGAGCAGAAACTTACGAGTAACACAACAGTAGTCCGATTACCGCCCCCCTCCCCCTCCTCAACGTGTATGGCCATCAAAATGTGGATGGGGTTATATTTGAAGGTTTACAGCATGTCTGAGATTAATTAAAGCTGCGTTTACACTGTACCTGATTCGCATGGGCACGACATCAAATTATGCAGTCTTGAGGCGAGTTTAGCTCATAAATTTATAATAATGCTGCAGAACTTAATAACAACTAATCCCAGAAAACGTTCTTCAAATAGAAAAAAGCGTAAAGAGGATAAAGTCGATGCCGTGACCATGTGAATCCGGCACGGTGTAAACGTTTTAAATTCGCCTAGCTGGAATCTGATTTGCTTAAAGTGCATGCGTTTTTTTTCACCACGGGAAAATTGGATTCATTTGAACTCATTTTTCGCCTCGGCGTATTTCTCGTTCGCCCAAGCGAGCAATTCTAGCGACCAAACTTATGACGCAGTTTTTAAAGTCGCATGTGCGTCGGCGAAACAATTCGCTATTGGGAACATGCTTGAAAGTCAAGATGTTCAAGAATGATATAATATTGCAGTAGTCGTCGGGCCAGTAAATCGGGACATATGAGGGGGTGCGACGAAAACTCCAACCAACACACAATTTCCTTCATCGACTATTCTCATTGTCAACGAGTGGTTCCCAGCTTCCACTTCGCTTGATACAATTCCAACGACGGTCTGTGACATCGAATTCACAAGCGATAATCTAACTCGTTCGTCGAACTGGTTATCTAACCACACTTCGACAATACCATTACTTATAGAGTAACGCGATACCAGTCCAACCGAGTAAATAAAATCTGGGCTCTTTGATGGGATTGAAAACGAGACTGTCACTTCGGAGGCCTTTTTGTTGCCGAAAAAACCACCATATGCATCAGTACGTTTAATCTTTGGGGCAGAATATGAAACACCGCCCACCAGAACTTCCTTCATATACTCAAATCCAACTACTTTCACGACACGTATGTCCAACGAATTGCGAATAGTGGTGGTCATATAATTTGGTGTAAGTTTCGCCCAACATCGAGGAGGGGTAGTGTGCAGTTTAGTGTATAATGGTTGGGGCAATGCGAGACTTTTTATACCGACCGCCTTAAACCAGAGTGAACTAAGGTCATTAGTAGAAGAACTATCAACATCAAGAGTGGTTTTGCTCAAAGTTTGGGTAACCATGTGGATCAACATGAACGCAACCTGTGCATGTCCTAATAGGTTGCTATGCCAACCTTGAACTTGATTGTTACAGGCCACGGGATCGACAAAATATTTATCCTTTATCAAACGACAACACAGACGTCGCAGGTTGAACGTCGTGATCGCATAAAGATCAGAGATTGATCTTTGACCATAATCCACTAAATTCAAACATCGTTGATCTTCTGCGACCAGAAACATGTTTACGTAGAAAACAGCCGGGTTGTTAGGACGTTCAAGCAATTGCCTTGTAAGATACTCGAGCGGTGCGTTTCGATTTACGTTACCGCTCGTGCCGACGACGACGGCCGAAACAGCGTCGTTCACAGCGCTTTCAAGAAGAAACAAGTCTACAATTTCGTTCTTTACCAAGTATATCTCATGGCAAAACTGGTAGAAACCACTCCCCGTGCCACCGATGGCGATGCTTTTCAAATTTAATCGAGATCCTGATACGGGCGTGATTACTTGGTTCCACCAATCCTTCAAGATCACAGGGAACATGCCTTGCACCGAATTCGAACCGCCGTAAACAACAACATTGATGTCCTCCCCTTTTAAAACTTTCAGCAATACCAATGCAAGGCGAAGATTCGCTTGGTTGTCAATGCACGAAGTTACATTAATCTCGTTCGTGCGCAATTCCGCAAAAGTTGGATAACGATCTTTCAGCATCCATACTGAAAGTGGATCCAGTGACGACAAAGTTTTCTTCAGCAGTTCAAGAATTTGAGTATAATTTTTACCACTGCTGTCCGATTGTGGTTCCTTAGATTTTGGCAAATGTTGTGCTTTGATAAATATTTGTGCTAATGATAATGCAGTCCATATCAAAAAATACATGTGAATCTTCTGTGGTGAACGGCACATCACGCCATAAATGTCTTAAACTACAGTACATTTAAAGAAAATTCAGCTTCTTTCAACAGATACAAACAAAATACAATTTGACAACGACACATTGTGTGCTATATAAAATGTGTTACACAAACGCTCTGTGTGAAGTAATGATGCGTAAAAACGCCTGTCGTGTTACCTGCTTTTTTTTTGAAGACACAACGTGAGTTTGTCTTCGAAATATCAAGGTCAGCGATTGTACATGTTTATAATACTTGATTCATTCGAGTTCGAGAAATCTGAACGAAAAATCGCGCGCATGTTTGGCGAAACAGTGATTGATAGACTGATAGATGGTTTACATATAGTTACTTTGCAACGTAAGCTGAATTGCGTAACTATTTACAATGCTTTTTCTAATTATGTATATGAATATATATTACCTTAGACTGTCTATATTTACAACAATCAATTTTTACTTTCCTAATCTGTTTATCCTAGCCCACCCTGTCAACTTTCCCTGTAAGAGGAAAACCCTGGGAAAACCTACGACTTTCGGCAGAGTGGTTGACAGATTCTTTTCACATGAGAAAGTTAAGTATATGAGCTGAGAATCGCACCCGCAACTTCAGTGGTGAAAGGCTTAAGTCCTAGCGATTGCGCCACCGAAGCCACGATTCAAAACATCGCAAGCGCAAAGCATGAGCCGTACTAAGATAACTTCGGCAAAGACAAGTGACTTTTCATCATTATTACGAGAACAAATGCTTTTTTCTTTTAACGCTATTACAACCAATTCTACGAGCTTTGCTTGTTCAGCAACACAAGAAATACTAAGGTTTAGCTGAAGACATAGGCTTGCGAAGGTTTCAAATGACATTACAGTCGATTTCAGCTCAATTTACTGAAGTATTCGAAACTTGTTACAAGCTTCGTAAGTTCGTTTCCAAGTTCAAATGTTCATAATGAAATTCAGAATAGGTTTGTAAACAAAGCCTCCGATTTGCTGCTTACAAAAAGCAGCCAATCAAATGCTCAGAATATACGAACTTGTTTCCGACTTTCTTGATGAATATTTGAATTTGAAAATGAACTTGCGAAGTTCGGGAAAAAGCTCCGAATATTTCAGTGAAAAGTGATTGGAAAGCGACAGTAAGTCAGCTTCCGGTATTTTGGAAGCGGTTCTATGGGTCACAGTGTGTAAAAGTAACATTCTCAAACTCATTAATACACAAGAAAATTGGCCAATCAGAGCATCTAAATTGAACCACGTGAACAAACGAGAAATGCCAGCAAGGTACTGGGCAGAGGACTAGAAATATTTTTCCAGTCCAAGGACTAGAAATAATATTTTCAGTCTCGTGCTACAACTAATTGATTTTGAGAAGACATTACCAGGTTTTCAAGTACTCGGACTTTGTTCCAGTACTCGGCTTCGCCTCGGTCTGGCACATATCCTCGAAAACACTGTGAAGTCCTCCCCTCGGCCTTTAAATATTACTTAACAGTTTGTTAGTAATTGTGGAACGTCTCATTGTAAAATGTTTAACACGTGGAAAATATAGACATGCAGCTACTCTTTCTGAACCCAGTAAGTCCGCAACACAGCGCATTACACAATTGCATAAGCCTCTTTCGAGAATTCCAAAGCGCAGAAGTCTTATTTACACCGACATTCTGCAATTTGGAATAAGCTAAATCATTGACTCTCCGAAATCTTGAATGACAATTCATAGTTTTAAATAAGGATCTCCTAAGAGACTTGGTAAATGATAGACGTGATCCATGTAAAATTTATCTAAATAAATTACAAATCTATTTTGAGTCTACTAATATTGTAAAAAAATAATTGCAAAAACCTCTATAACCTTTGTAAATATAACAAAACATAATACTATAATGTTCAGGAGCACTGTACGTTAGGGCTGAAAAGTCTTTGGACGTAAGTTAATATGACTTGCATTCTTGTGATATCATGTGGATGTGCCGAACTTAATAACCTGTTTTCTTTTGAGAAAAAGGCCACAATTTCGCCATTTCGGCCGCGTAATACAAAAATATACAAAATTTACAAACTTTCCATAGCTATATATTCCACAATGTAGGATGTTTCGCAACCAGACTTTGCAAATTTTACTCAATTTATAACTTCTCTAGCTGATATGTTCGTCCCTTTTAAAATTTTGCCAAATATCCACAAAGAATCGGAAAGGAAACACAGCAAGGGGGTGGGTTCTCTTGAAAGTATGCAGGTACATAAACAGAGTCATGTCAAAATACTGTATATATGATATGTCTAAAGTAAATTATATATTTAAATCACCAAAGAGATTCAGCTTGTTCCGTAGTGGGCTCTTTGCTGGGTAAACGTAGGCGTTTAGCGGCCAAAATAAGGAAAAGTTCTCCATTTGCAGCGATTAATTATGTTACACCTAGAGACCTGCGCGTCGCACGAAATTCTAGTGCATTCTTAACATTCGACTTCGCGTCTGCATGCATAGTCCCAAGCTTTACCTGACAGCATTGCGAACGTCACAAAGTTTCGACGAGTTATTCTTTCTTGTCAAAATCTTCGTGTAAGTTTGTAAACTTATCAATTGAAGCAAGCAGTTGAGAAGCCATTTTCAGTGCATCTGCCCCGGAGTAAAGTTGTCTACAAAGAGAGAATTTGTTCTGTTGAGAAGAGTCACCCCTTAATGAGTACAGTCATCTGGGACTAAACCGCTCAGTAGATACGACTAACGCCACCCTCTGCACCAAATACGAATCGAATTCTAGCATGCCTCCTACAGGTCCAAATCTAGATTTCTCATCGGAGAATTGGAGTTCTGAGGTACATCAGTCTAGTTAATTATACAGTAGACATTGAGATTCTGAAAATACCCTGTGAAATATATTCCATCCAGGTGATCTTACCGTGAGCAAAGAGTGAAACGACCAAAAAAACAGAAAACTGTTTTTCTGTATTTAATACGAATTTAATTGTCTTTCTTTCAGTTTACATGAATTTTACGAAACGTATGCAAGCTTAAAGTTCAAACCTTTAAAAATATAAAAATTTTATTTTTTTTTGGGGGGGGGGGAATTTTAAAAAAGGATTGGGAGGGATTCCAAAAGGACTGCAAAAAGTATTGCAAAAGGATCGAAAAAAGGATTGCAAAGTAAGAAGAAAGTCGGCGTCAATTCGTCCCCTCTGACTTATCATTCCAGATATATTTACACCAGTGCTTACTAATGACGATTTTGACCGCGTGGTAATTTCCTGCCAATTCAAAACGGTGATGTTTTTTTAGGAGCGAGTTTAAAGGCCGGTTTACACTGTCAAAGTTTCTGTGATCAAAGTAGGAATTTTTCACAGGGAAATTCTATGTTCTGAAGAATTTGTAAGAAATATCAAAGTGAAGTAGTTCCTTGTTGAGCACTTTATTAGTTACCTTAAATATTTTTAGCAAATCCTTCAAAATTTAGGAGTTACCTGTCCGAAATTCCCACTTTGATCACAGAAATTTTGTCAGTGTAAACTGGGCCTTAGTATTGTCTCTGTTTTTGTTCATTTATTCTCGAGGCCAACACACACTGAACGCAATATGGCAAGGCGATGAGAATTCTCGATTTTCAGTACATCTAAATATAAAATCCTGTTCTATATTTTTCAAGTATTCCAAAGTGCTTTAACAATTTTATCTGTTTAGTCAGCATATCTTGTAAAATTTCCTTCCACTGATGGTTCTATTTAGTTTTAAAACAGAAAACCCACACTGCGTTGTGGATCGGGTTCAGTATACGTCTGCTTGGGCCTTTCATGAGCTTTTATATGCAGTTCATTACAAGGTGTTGCTGTGACGAATGCATGTGTTTGCTGCATGAGGTATTGATAAACTTGCGATAAGCTGTCTTTAAACAAGATGAAAACTAAAACTATCACCATTGAAATTTATAGTGAATATACATAGTTATATTTGTTTCAACATTGATATTCCATATTTTTTCAATATAGCAAAAGCCTAATACTTCGTCTTGCCAAAATAGCATGCAAGTGGATTGTATTGCTAGTGGCCAGTCAATGAGCTAACAAGATGCCACAAATGCTGTAAAAGTGTGGGCATACGTACAACGATGTTGAGAAATTCAGTGAAGTCTGTTACTCTCCTTGCACAACACGACCATCCCTATAAATGTAAAATAAAATGCACATATCAATACCACACGACACAGGTTCTAAACAATATTCTTGAAGAAATACCTTCAAAGCATCATGAAAAACAGGCATACCAGGATGATGAATGCAATCTACAAGAAAAATAGAACACATCTAAATGATGGACAATTCCAGTGCTCAATCAAATAAATTTTGATTTACACAACCAAGAAGAATGAAGTCCATCTTCACAACTTACAGTCAAAACGGAAATACTACCTGCATACTTTTATTTCTCTAATTGATTGCGTATTCAGTATTAGCATTTGATTGGTTGTAAAGTTCACTATCGTTTTCAATATTTTTGTAGGGGCTACAAAACTATTGAAAGAAACGTAAACATTGTCAGACAATGTTGTGGCTGCTGAGAGATGTTGTTTATCTTCTTACAAGACAGTTACAATCGTATGGAAACCAGGCTTAAGAAAGAATTCTAACATATGTAAAAAGCAAGTTTTGGTTGCAAAATGTTGTAAAATTAAAAAAATTGTAGCGCAGCGAAATTTGCAAATATTGCATAGTTAAATTGTATTAAGCACGGAAAAAATAACCACTTATCTATCCACCAAGTTGATCACAAGGGACTTTGATCAAAGTGGTTGATAATGTAAACAATGACATGTTTATCAACTGTTGTTTAGTTTAAATGGTTTAATCACTAGTACTTTGCCACCCAGTGACCAAACAGCACATGTTCACAAATTGTCTACATTAATATACTACAGAATGTGCAATACTTCTGTAATTCTATATGCATAATGAAGCTTTAGAACCTATTCATTGCATATAGTGCTGTGCACCAGAGCCGGTGCCGAAATTTGAAAACTGTCTGACCAAATAGTAATCTGAACAACACGACTAGTATCAAGTTCTCTGAATGCTTTCACGGTGACACATAGCTAATATAAGGTTTTGTGGAACCACCACATAAATTTATTTGTGCAATGCTTTTGGTCTGTAAGATATATGTCAGTGGTAAGCCTGGACCAACACCAGCGCAAAGCCTGTTCCGCTGTTCGTGCTTCCAGACTGAAGGTTTTGCATAAATAAACTTACGTCCTGTTTTCACAAAACCTTATATTAAAGCCTGGTTTTCATATAGTCGTAAACATCGTAACGATAGAGTCACAATACCTCTCAATGGCCAAAATATTTTATCTTCCCGGTAGTATATCTCATAGAAAACATGCATGTTGTCCAATAATGATTGCTTTGCTAATAATTTGTCTTAAATTGAAATTGAAAGTTAAATTGAAAATTAAACTTAAATTGAAAAAGAAAGTTCGTGACTCAATCTTTACGACGTTTACGACTATATGGAAAGCAGGCTTAACCATGAGTATTGACAAAATAGTAAAAAGTCATATAATATTTACAAACGATTATTTGTACACGGCTGACGGCACACTGAGTTTATAATACTCTATAGTTTCCTTAAAATAAAACTTACATAAAACTAACAGAAGTTTTGACAATGTATTACCATTAAGTATGACAGCATCAAAACTCAAAAAAAATCAAAGTACATTTGTACAAGAATGTCTGTTTTGATTTTTGAAGCATGTAATATGTAAACAGAAAGGCTAATGGCAATGCGGCGTTCAAACATAATTTCTGCAGTTTTAATTCACCTTCATCTATATTTTCGCTTTCCAGATACTTTTTCCCACAACCACGGTTATAGCACATCAGTTTTTCTTCGCCAGACATTTTCTAAAACCGATAGCTTCAAAATTTTTCAAAACAAAACGTTTGAATCAAGAAAGTTTACCACGAGGAAACTTCAGTATTTCACATCGATCAAGAGGAGAAATCTGTTGGCGAGCGTTGCTCGGGTAATTATCGGAATATCCGAATACTGTTTGTCGGTTAGTTAGTTAGTTTGTTTGCTTAACACAATATGGTTTAAAGGTGTATAACTAAAACGCGATTGTAATAGCTAAAACCATTTTCATAGAATTAGATTATTTATTTCCCAGATTTATATAGCTTAAAAATATAATATCTTCTTATGAAAAACATAAAACTTAAAGCCCAATGGTCTAGCCTCTAGGGTAAAATTTAAGAAAATGACAAAAAGACAAAAGTGGAATGAACTCTGTTTTATAATTTTATTCTTTGCTATTTCTAGAAGGTTCACAATTTTATGAATCCACGAAGACGAATTTTTTGCACACTGCATTGCAAACCTTCATCTCGACTTATTGTTTTACAATATTAGTCCCCAATCCACCTGCGCCAAGGTTTTGTCAAGCAGTTGAGCCAGAGATTATAACTGCACAGTGGTGTCCCGCTATAACAATCATTTGTCTCATCTGCAAGTGCAATCTGCCCAACGACCCCAACCAACGAATACTTCTTGCAATTCACTATGACCAATGAAAACGCAGCTACCTTTCAGCGATTCCAGTTTCGCTCAACATTTTCCTTTTCCACGTTTCATAGTCCGCGTTTTCTTGTTCTTCTCGTTCACTTTCTGTTCTGCGAATTTTTTTGCTTTCGGGTCCTACTAACAATATATAGTTTATTGCTTAAATCGTTGAGTGACAACGGACTTCTTGTTCCCCATATGGTGTCATTTTCTCTGTCTAACACCAGATGATTCTACATGTCAAATTGAAACCCAGGCATCTTCATGAGTGAAAAAAATCATCCAAAAATTTCTCAAATTGATTGATTCATTGATTGATTGATTGTTTATTGATTACTACATAGCAACTACTTGGTTGAATTACGTAGAATTTACAAGATTGATCTAATAGAATTTACAAGATTAATCTAATAAATTAAGTCACTGAAAGGCAATGTGTGCAAAATTAGAAATTCTCCATCAAAATGAATACTATTTGAGCATGTGTATTTAACAAACTTACTGTACCTGCGTTTGTCTGTTCTCCAGAACTATCTTCTAACCAGCTATACGGCCGTTTTAAATCTGTTTCTTTTGATTTTTCTATAACATGAAAAGATCGGAAGACTTTGCTCATCATCAAAGTGTCGTTCGAAGAAACTTACAAAATATTACGTTACCAAGTACTCTGCTTGCTAACTGCTGGTGACACAACTATGAGACACAGTTATGTTGTGGGATGTACTTGGGTGCATGAATGTTTTGTAGGTCTCTTCAAGCGATAGCCATACCAGGACAAGCAAAGTAGTGATGTAACGTCATGTTGTTGTGAGACGTACTCGGGTTAATGAATGTTTTGTAAGTCTCTCCAAGTGATAGCCAAACCATGATAAGGAAAGTAAACAGAACATAGGGTGACAAATTAAAGCCAAGGCCCAGCGAGGCCAGAGCTCTGCGTTCTGACGACCGAACTACAAAATCAGTTGCCAAGAGCTAGCCACAATTTCATTAAACAAATATACCTGTCATTTTGTTCAATATTGGTTGAATCTGTTTACAAACTTTATCAAAAGTCGATCTTTTCACATTCGCTTGACTTATCATTTTGCTCTTGTCCAATCTAATCTTCATACTTCTAAAGATAAAAACGAGATGAACAGTCTTAGACCATTGAGTAAAAATGCCTCCTGTGCACTTCCGGTTGTTTCTACATGGACAAACGCCAGATGATATTATTTGTAAAGTAAAACACTTGCACTAAGCCAACAGATCAATCTAACAATTTCTCTTCTTGACTCATTGCGTGACAATGTACGCCAGTGCACCTTACCTTTTTATTTAATTCTGTCTAACATCAGTTGATTTTCAGGTCAACATAATGCTCTTAGATCTTATTAAGTCTCTAAAATTATCTAACATCTCCAAAACTATCTTAATTTTTTCAGTGACAATGCAGTCCAGTGCATCCTACTCTGTTTTACTCTAACACCAGATGATTTTACGGGTCAAGATGAGATCTTTCATCTTAATCGGTTAATATCTTTGAATAAAATGAACCACTGATTTTGAGATAAGTCAACGACTGTTACCTGCAAACAATGTACAAGGTTGCAAGGGTGAAAACTGGCTGATCAAAATCAACAGCTCTGCTCTGTGATGATTTGTAGCTAGGAAAAAATTATAGAAAGAATTATGGGTCTGCAGCCACAGCATATATGAACTGTTCCTATGGCAGACACTCGTAGCCCCAAACAGCAAAGAACAATTAAGAACAGATAAACTATCCACGACAAACATAGTCTATCTTAGGTTTCCTCCTGTAATAACACTCGATTAACAAGAGATGACTCTTACTGGATCCACAGGAAGAAAAGCTTAGAACTGATAGAACTATCCAATATAAATACAATTAGTTTAGTTTAGGTTATTTCCTGTTGTAACACTGGATCAATTAGAGATGGCAATTAGTGGATCTCTACGAAGAACAGTTCAGAACTGATAGAACTATCCAGGATCAAATCCAGTTAGTCTAGTTCAGTAGTATTACTGGATCATTGACAGATGACCCTAATTGGATCTCTAGAAAGAGCAGTCCAGAACTGATTGATAGAACTATCCAATATAGTTTAGTTTAAGCTTCCTCGTATAGCAAAACTGAATCAATAAAGTAACGTTTGGTGGACCTTCAGGTAGACCTTGTGACAAAAAAAATTGTCTGGTGTTGACCAGAGTAACAGAAATAGGTACTACTCTTTGCAGCAAAGCATGAAATACGTAAACAAAGAATGAAAACAAACTATGAACCAACCTTTTAAGCACTTGTTCAGCAAATGTGACTGAACTGAGACATCCAAACATCACTGCAAAATCTTGAAGAGAAATCTTTTTCTGTTTCCCAAGTATGCATTCAATTCCCTTGTATGCATTGGTATATAGCTTCTTAGTCAAACCAGAAAGTTGAATTGCTGTAGGCTAAAAGAAACATCATATATAATTATTAAGCAATGCCTGTGAGGAGTCTCCAGGTAACGAGGAAGATCAGCTGGTGTTGGACAGACTAAGGTAACAAAGTAGGGGGCTTTGGAATGCATTCTCATTAAATGGATTAGCAAGAGAAATTGTCCAATAGTTTAGTCAACAGTAGGGATGCAAGTGTATATCTTGACAAATGAAATCATCTGGTTTTAGAAAGAACAACATAGCAAAATAAAGTGTACCACAATGCATTGTCACACGGTGAATTAACACGAGAACTTGTCGCATAGTTTCACATTGACAGGTACAATCATTTAAAGTTCGCAAGAAAAAAAGAACATGGTAGGTTGCACTGGAGTGCAGTATCATTCAGTTAGCAAGCAAAATCTATAGATAGTTTAGCTAACGTAACAGTCTTACCTTTACAGGTAATTGATTTGGCACTAGTCTGTTAGACAGAGTAAAACAACAAAGTAGAGTGCACTAGGGTGCATTGTCATTCATTGAGTAATGAGGTAGCATGAGAAATTGTCGGGTAGTTTTGTTAGCTCATTAACTTGCATCTTGACAAAAAATATCATCTGGTATTAGACAGAGTAAAATAACAAAGCAGGGTGCACTGGAGTGCATTGTCACTCATTGAGTCAACAAGAGAAATTGTCAGGAAGTTTTGGTAATTCATCATGCAAAAGTCTCATCTTCACAAAAAAAACATCTGGTGTTAGACAGAGTAAAATAACAAAGTAGGGTGCACTAGAGTGCATTGTCAAGAAATGAATGAACAAGACACAGGCAAAGACTTTTGCCTCCATGAATTAAAACCACCTGGCATTAAGGAAAGCAAAAAGGGAGTAAAAGCAATGCGCTGGGTAACAGGAAAAAAATTAAACATTGCATTCTACTTACTTACTCAATGTTGAATGTTTTACTGTCTATAGCAGGCTTAGTAGCAGAATATTTTACTTCTACCAAAATAATAAAACTATAATAATTCAAAATCATGTTAGCATACCTTGGAGACAGCCAAACCAGAGGAATTGGCAGCAATTTCTAAACAAATTACTGATGTGGCAGTGCTGCTCAAGTTCAACGAAGCCAAACTCGAACCACAACGAACTTCCAGCATTCGATTAAACTCCGATGCTTTGCGATTGATTTCCTTTGATGCAATTCCTAGTTTCTTGGATAACATTAGCAGCACGCTGTTCGCCATTCTAAAACACAGGTACGTTTTGATTTGAAGAGAAATGAAGAAACTTTAAAGGAGATATACAAATACCATGAAAGATAAACAAAGAACACGTGACAACGCATGCGAAAGTTGAAGCAAAGTTGCCGCAATTTTTTCCCGCCAAAATTATGTATCGGTTTCCACTTTAAAGAAAGATTCAACTTTCAAATTGGAAATGTTCCGCATTTAGTCGCTTATTTGTTGTGAGTTGGAAGAAAACTAAAGCAAATTTTAAAGCTACGCATGCACGGGTAAAATTTTCATAATCATTGGTACACAATTCTGCAACGATTGCGCTGAGTAATAGGATAACATATGAGGAAAATTCCTTCCCGACAAAAATTATGCATTCGGTTTCCGCTTTAAGTCTCAAGAAAAACTAAATTTTCTCAAATCTATAAAACACTGGCAGACCGCAGTTCGCGTTGTATCTGATAAAAAACACTCGGCCTCGAGTTTTATGTCTTTTGAAACACTCCTGCTCGGTGTCACAAACTGGTTAGAAATGAAACATAAACCTACAATAACTTCCTAAGTAGATATTGCCTTGACATTCCAACTACTTTCTATTTCATGGCATAAAGCCATAAACTGCACTGTTGTATAAGGTTTTTGACCATCCCATATTGTAAAATTTATATAATAATGTCAATAAATATATAATAATGTCAATAAATATATAACTTATAATAATTTATATTATAATTGTTGTATTTTTCATGTTTCCCCCAAAAATACGAACTGACATGTTTAAAGAATTCCAATATATGGGCATTTTCCATTTCCGCGGTCAGACTAGTCAGATCGGTCAAAATTGTTGAAAGGAAAACAAAACATTTGCCCTGTTACAAATCTGACTGTAAAATTTGGATCAAACGACGAAAAAGACCATTTTGATCGATCTGACCAGTCCGTCCAGGTAAATGAAAAGCGCCCATGTTCTTATTAAAATGGTTGAAAGCAGCAAACAGTATATACTCAGTATTACAGCAGGTAAAATGCATAAATATTGTTCACACAACAACAGCAGTGTGATACCATCTCTCCACTAACATCTCGGGAAGATCACTCCATGTGTAACCATCAAAACTAAAAACTTCAACTGATTTCAAACCACCTAGCCTACTTCTACCTCCCAGAACTACAATATTTTTCCCAACAATGACTGCAGCACTTCCCTCCCTCCTACATTTCATTGGTGGTAGCCTGTGACTTTGTTGTGTTATAACGTTGTACATCACAACCGTGTTTACTGCATTACCATATTTATCACGGCCACCTATCACAACAATGTTATCTCCATACTTCACTGTGGCAAAAGAGTGCACTTCATAAGGCAATGGTGCCAAATTTTTATATTCATTTCTCTTCACATCATACAGTAATATGCTCTTGAGGCTGTCTCTGTGGTTGCCAGATGTACATCCACCAATGATCAACAAATTATCATCAAACATTGCTGAGCAGTGTGCTTGTCTTCTTACTGGCATTTTGGATAAGATCTTCGAAGTATAAGGATGGCTGAGTTGCATATCATAAATACAGTGAGATGTTGCACCATGCTCATTAGAACCGCCAGTAACTATTAGCTGATCATTATACACCACACTGCTGTGAAATGCTAACTTTGTAGGTAATTTCACAGGGTACTCACTCCAGCGTGTTGATAGATCAGGGCTTGCTTCAACATTCATTTGAACCATAGTGTCAAGGAAACCACCATAGTAACCTCCAGCTACTGTCACATGATTATTGTAAACAAATGAAGTGGCACCATCACGCCACTCTGGCAAGAATTGCAATGGCGACCATGTTTTTCGGCGCCAATCAAAGATCTCCACAGAGTTTTTTCTAAAACCACCAGCAACAAGAATATTTTCTCTGTCACCACTTGGTCTTGGCGTCCATTCTCTTAGGATTTCTCTTTTTCTCTCAGGATCAAACTTGACAAGAACATCCTTCATTTCATCAAAAGATTCAAGGAAAGCTGCTTTCAATCCTCGCACTTCTACCTTGAATCGACTTTCCAAATCACCCTTCAACTTCGCCATATCAGCTTGTAGCTCAGCATTATTCTTCTCCATCAGTACCTTGACTCGTCCCATGGTTAGTTTCATATTTTTCTCTACTTTGTCCACACTTTCTTTTACATCTTTCGCCACTTTTTTCATATTGTCTTTCATATTCGTTTCCATTTTCGTTATTCTTTTCTCGATTTCAATCAAAGTTTTTGCTGTTTCTTCGCACGAGTGGCACTTCAACTTTCGAAACCCGCACACTTCGCTTTCGTGATGGACAAGATCACGTCTGCTTACAATCACACCACAACCTTCGTTTGTACAAACTACTGGAGTAAACCCACATGTAGCTTCATGTTGGTCAAGTTGTTCTAATCGTAAAATCTCTTGACAACCTTGCTCGACATAAACACAACGAATGTTTGATTCGTTTAGATAATCTTTCACCATTCGGTTTGCATCGATCAAAGTTTCTATAGTCAAATGGTCTGCACACGTTGGACATCTTTGGGTAGTTTCGAGATATTTCGTAATACATGTACGACAAAAACAATGTTGATTTTTCGGACATATGACAGGATCTCTTAAAACGTTGAAACAAATTAAACAGAAAAAATTCCGATTGATTTTAGTTACGAATCGATCTTCGTCGTAACCTTCAATATACGACGCCATATTTCACGGCATTCTCGTCTCCTTCTGTAGCGAAAAACTTGCAGAATTCCGTTTTAGAATTTACTTTGAGTTTTTAACTAGATCATCGTTTCAAAGAAACAAACTAACATTGCTTCCCGTATTAAGAGTTCCAAACAATTTGGCCGAGACAGAAATTAGCGTAGATGAATCAATATACTCAATGTGTCGTGACGACAGCTCTCAACCTTGTATTGAAATATTGACTAGCCATTGGCCGACTTTATTGACAACATTTTCTTCTCATATTTCAAATACAAAAAGTTAAACGAGACCTCTGTGCTTCAAAATGAGTGTCCCTTATTGTCGTGGGTCGTGAGTCGTGAGTAAAAAGTCGTGAGTCGTGAGTAAAAGGTCGTGAGTCGTAAGTAAAAAGTCGTGAGTCGTGAGTCAAAAGTCGTGAGTCATATTACGCGCGATCAAGCGTTTTCGGCTTTATTTCGTTTTACAAAATCAAAGGTTTTTATCGTCTGAAAAAGGCATACGACACCTCTATCTCATATCGAACTACATATAAAGTTTTAAGATCAAAGCAAGTGCGCGCATGCCCTATATGCCCTAATAGTCTCTTGATTTCTGCTGCTAACGGTATAAGTGCACGGGCAGAATAGTAATTCAGTTGCGCAAATGCAAAACAGACGCATCAAACGGAAAACCGCAATCCGCAAAACATGCAAGCTTCAAAGTCTGCAGTGAAGTGGCTATATAACGCGGGCATCAGAAACTTGTTTGAAACTTGAAACTTGAAACTTGTTTTGCTGTGTACTCATTACATTTTTCCCGCCAATTTCTGATGCCCGCGTTATATAGCCACTTCACTACAGACTTTGAAGCTTGCATGTTTTGCGGATTGCGGTTTTCCGT